>WOVY01004534.1:0-80597 GCA_013436015.1 Rhipicephalus annulatus | reverse complement strand
AGAATTAGGCAACGTGAAATATGTAGGCTTGCTTTAGGAGCTCACGGGAATACACCAAATCAGGGAGTACAAGGTGATATGGGATGGACATCATTTGATGGCAGGGAAGCTAGCAGCACTATAAAATTTGAGAAGCGATTGAGAGAAATGGGGGAGGAGCGTTGGGCTATGAAGGTTTTCAGCTACTTGTACATGAAGAATGTCAATACAAAATGAAGGAAGCGAACCAGGAAATTGACTGGTAAATACTCAGAAAACAGCAGGTGGCCAAACCAGAAAGAACTATCGGTTAAAAAGGAACTGCAGGAAACGGAGACTGACATGTGGAAAATTGGCATGATTAAGAAGTCCGCACTAGAGATCTATCGAACTTTTAAGCAGGAAATTGCCAAAGAAAGAATCTATGATAATACTCAGGGTAGTTCTCTACTGTTTGAGGCCAGGACGGGAGTATTGCAAACCAAGACATATCGGGCCAAATATGAAGAGGTAGACACAATATGCAGTGCGTGCGAAGAGAAAGAAAAAACTGCCGAACACTTGACAATGCTCTGTAAAAGGCTTCACCTTATAGTTCAAGATGATGGCGCAGAGTTTTTCAAAGCACTGGTGTTTAGGGACAGGGAGGGCAAAATAGACTTTAAGCGGGTAGACTTAACTAGAAGGAGGTTATCTGATTGGTGGCTAAAGTCAAGGCACGATTGAAAATTAAACCCTTCACTTCAAAGTACCCGTCCAACTTTACTATTTAAAGGGAAAAAAATCTAGTGGTTAGTTCACTAAGCATTACGGCTAGGTGACGTTAGCCGCCGCCCGATCTAAAGGGTACGGCCACATCCATCCATCTATCCAGCCAAGAATATGCTCTCTGGCTTGTTGCTCCAGGCCTAGTCAGGTAGATTTTCTGGCCTCACTGTTGAATTGTTTGCTCGGGTTGTGGCTTGCAAACATTGCGGTTTTGGCTTCGTATCATCTTGTTCCTTCATCATGTCCTCCAAGTGGAGGACATGTCGCAGTGTGAGGAGGGAGTACGACAAGGCGCTGATAGAATGAGCTATCAGTCTTACCAGGCAGGCGGTTGAGAGCGCACCGAGGCAGCTGACGCACACCAGCACTATCCGCTTCCTGTATAATACAGGCTAGGGAATTATAGAAACACAGAGCAGAAATCAACTCTTGTGCCTCTCTCATGCACTCACAAGGCGGAACCTGCTTCGAACCCTGAGGACCGAGCTAAGCAACACCATGCGTGACGATAAATCATGATCTCCCATTGCAATAATGATTAAGGCACGCATGCAACTTAAACCATTGTCTTGCAAGATGAATTCACAACACCATCGAAGTGAACCCAAGGTACGTGCTGATTATTATGTACGGTACTAGCGCTAAATTTATGCAGACGTTTAGTTGGCGCTGCAGTAGGCCTAGTTGAAGGAATGGCCACAGCTACTGCTGTGATGGAGAACGGGCTCATTAACATCTTCATGTAGATTAAAACGGCTTACCCCGAAATGGCTGGGAGTGTCACGCTATCCCTAGCAGTGGCACATGCAGTTGCATATTTAACGATTACAGAAATGGCGTACCGATTTCCAAAGCACCTATCAATACTTCTGTCAAGGCGTAGCACCAAACACTTTATCGCACATTTCGGGAAACATTCCTTTTTCTCCCAATCTGGTGGCTAGGCATAACTACGCCCAAGAATAAGCACGTTATTATGTATGTCGGAGGCATTTTTATCTGATCCCTGAAAAATTATTTCCCTAAACCCATGGAAAAAAAAGAAAATGGAATTCGCACCTGTCATCACATTGCACCCCATCACAGGAATGGGATCAGATTGGCCTGGCGCTCAATACCCCCCTTACGCTTAATCAGAGCTCGGTCTGGCACCAGCTCCAGACAAAACCATTTATAATCTCCTGTCTGGCACATCTGTTTTACTCTGCTCTCTCTCCACCAGAGTGCACCATGTACCTGTGGTTCACCCCTGGTGGATCTTTTTCACTGTTTGTGAATTGCACACAAAGCCCTTACTGGTAGATCCTATTCTCAATTCTTCACTATTCTCACGGGAGGCCACTCTTTGGGCAGCTTACATCACGACATGTGCGTGTCATGATGTCAGTGCCGTATTTTTTAGAGTCGGCGCCGTCTTTTCTTTCTCTTTTGCTCCTTCCCTGTCCTGTGTTTCTGGTGTTGCGCTGCAAACAAGTGAAGATGTTAAAGAACACCAGATGTTCAAAATTTGCTTCTCATTAATATATCGTGGTTTTGGGAATTAAAACCCCAGATATATTGAAAGAAGATGCATGAAAAGGGAAGGATGATATTGGAAACTGGCAGAAAAGGGATGACAGCCTTCTTAAGCTATGCTGCCATTGAGATTTTCAGCTGTTCACGCAATTCTCACACGTGGCTTTGATGCAGCTATGCACATATCACACAAGCATGCTGACTGTACAGTTAGTATAACTGCAACCTTCATGTACCCAGCCTTCATGTACCTTCTATGACATTTCAGAACATCTGAGTCAGTGTTAGCATCAAGTTATGTTCTTCATGCTGGGGAACCAGTGTGATGAGTTACCATTTCTACAAAATGAAGCCCTGTCTACCTGGAACAAGCTGCAAGATATATAACTAAACGGCCCCAGGGCCAGTTAATCTCCGTCCGGCTTGGGTGCACCAACTGATTCCCTTTATCATCAACCCTCAATAAAACTGGCAAATGTTTGTACATGTGCAAGCATTGTCATTCAATATCTTAGGAAATGCTTGTGAAGCAATTTCAAGGAGAATCGTTTTTCTGATCTCATAGTGAGGCATTAGGAACACCTTAGTCACACCAAATGCCATTATTCAATGAGAGGAACAAGAGAAATATTTCACTGGGAACTATGAAGTAAACAAAAAAACAAATGTTTTCAGATACTGGGAGATCATTTCATAAAAAAGCTCAGAATATGCTATGTGTGGCCACATTTAATCTGTGCAAGCATCGTGTGGTTACAAAATTCTGTACCAAACATAGGTTCAGCTTTCTGGAATAGACCGCGCTGCACAAGCTAGCTCAGTGCATGCACTTCTGTACCCTGCCAGAGAATATTTTTACCACCAGTATGTTGTAACGTGAAGTGAAATGGTGATTGCATACTAGGGCGCGTCCTGCAGGACCCCAATAAAGTTGTTTCACTTGATCGGTTGGTGTGCTGTAAGCAGAACATTTCCAAAAAAATCGTATAGTTTGGAGGAGGACTTAAGCAAGGAAAGGTGTAGATAAAACACTGGATTCACTGGAATTATCCTCACCAAGTATAACATTGTTTTTCTGGTGAAGCTTTGCGTCTGAACAGCGAGCAGGATAAGCTGGTAAGAACATGCAAAATGGGAAGTCTAGCACAGCAATCTGTGCAGTACTGCTCATTTCATGGAGCATTAATTTCACAGGCTTTGCTCATTGTTAGCGTTAAGCCTATATTATGTCCACTGCAGGGTGGAAGCCCAATCAATGTTCCCTGTCCTGTATGAGCCGATTTCATATTATGGCTGATAATTTCTCGATCTCATTGGAACTAATCACCTGCCACCCTCTGCTACATTTCATGTGTCCTAATATAAATTAATTGACATTACTGACCTGTCATCCATCTTTTTTTCTCATTCCCAACTAATGCATTCATTTTTGATAAACTCTGCTTTCTTCCCATGTCTTAATATTATGCTAGCCTTTTTTCATTTTTCTGAAACATTATCTTTGCTCAGAAGCTAGAAGTTATCAGAAAGAACATAACGACATTCTACCTCCTGAGCATATGGCATCATCAATACAAAAATGTATTAAAAGTGAGAAAACATCCTATCTATATAAGAGGCCCTAAAATATCGCAGGAGGCAACAAATAAACTGGTATTTGTATAAAGGCAGTGACAAAAACTTTGACTACTGTCACTTATTCTGATTCCTGGGACATCTTTTTTAGTACATCATAACACATAATTACACATTTACACAATTTACTCAGAGGAATTGCCACCACGTGCATTGAGGCCACCCTTCAGAAGTCATGTGAGCACAAGGATGAGGTAAGCCTTAAAAACCAGATTAAAAGACTAAAGGATGCTGGATATCCCAACAGCACCATCACACCCGTGTGCTAAACCTTCCTGCAGAAAGTCAAGTTAAACAAAACAGGACCAAAATAAAAACAGAATGACCAAAGATCTTTGCATGCTATACCATACGTACATAAAGTGTTTCACAATATAAAGAAAATAGCGAGCCGATATGATTTTATCTTGTTATTTGCCATCCCTTGCAAGTTTTCAAAAGTGTGTGTACTAAAAAGCAACAGGAATAGCTATTATTTCACCATTCGTCACGAGAATAGGTATACTGAATGCCAATATAATGTTGTGTATGAGATACTATTGACACGTGGAAACGTAAACATAAGACAAACTGGGCAATGCCCCAATGTTTGAGCAAGACAGCATGCTTAAAATGTTAAGAATGGCTATGGTAGTCGCATGGCCATACACTGTAAAGAATGTAAGTGCAGTTCTATGTTTCATAAAACACTGTTTTTGAAAAAAGAAAGAACAAGAAATGAAAGAGAGACTGTGAAAGCATTTTCTTGTCAGGAAGGCCATGGATCAGTGCATCAGTATACCTTCACTCATCCATTCGGAGAGAGAGTATTCTTTTCTCAGTTAAGATTATATTATCATGGTCTCACATGTGTCGTTGTGCATGAGTACTGTTCTTGTACTCTGTAAAAAAGTGGGCGTAGTACCTTCAATAAAATTTAGTTGGCAGTCAGCGCTTTTTCCTGTCCTTTTTGTCTCTTCCTCAGCTTCTCTCACTGTTACTAGAACACAACCACGATGAACCAACTTGCCCAGATTAAGCTATTGTTGACGAAAAGTCAGAGCATGAGAATACTTCAGGGGCTCAGAACCTCCTCACTACCCGTCTAGTTACGGCCCTGGTCTATGTGTTCCGAGAGTGAAGCACTAGTGGAGCTATCTAACTACCTAACGGTGAGGAGGGTTTGTGTATACTCGAGCTTGTTTCATGACATGATGAGAGGTGGCAGGTTGTTGAAATAATATGCTGTGTGGGAGGTCAAGATTTTGATTGAGAACGCTGAGTATGAGCCAGTGACATTAGGCGTTCAAGACTTTTTGCGATATTCACTCTAGCATAGGACCTTGGTTGGTGGTTGACGTGTGCATTTGATCACATTGTAGTCTTCCATCATAATTTTTTTGCCACTTGGCGTCGACGCTCTTGAGTTGTACCAAAGTAATTAAGCATCTAGGTACAAGTATCTTCTGTCAGTGTTTCAATGAAGAGCTGAATATGAGTAATAGCTTCCATCAATACTTCTGGCATTGGTGTATGCACATTTCTTTTGAAGTTCTCGTGTAAAAAAGGCATTAAAGGTATGTTTTTGTGACTTTTTAGTGTTGGGCAGAACTGCTGGTGTGTCCGAACGGCTCTTCGATTGGTTGTGGTGTTGTCTTGTTCAGGGCCACAGAGCTTTCAGTCTTTTTTTATATTTGCCTTCACAGGAATGCTCTTTGCATGCTTCTTCAGTACTTTGTATTATTCCTAAAGCATTGACTTCCAGATTTTGATTGTGGTGCTTTAATCTAGTGTTCAACTTCACGCTAGCTTCATTTGCACGCAAAGCAAGAACTCAGGAGTATGGTAACTTTTGCTATGGGTTTTTCCTTCTTCAGTCTACTGCATTTTTGCCTGTGTTGTCTAAGCGCTGACAGCCTCGTACGACAGCTTTTTTTTGTGCACTTATTGTGTGCCAATGACTTATTTGCCTCCTCAGCTAAAGACTTTTTGTTTTATAAGAGAAAGCTCTGTCTGTATTGCTTTTGTCATTTGCTGATGGTGTATCTTCAGTATCTTTTCTCAGTGTACACTATACTTGAATGGAAGAGCAGCATGAATACCTTCAGCTGTTAGCAGGCTTTTAGCTGCTGTAATACCGATTGATGCTCCTTTCTCAGGCGTTCTATTTTGGATGGTTGGCATGTCATTGCATCTTTTAAACTTTAAAACTGCAGGTGCACCTTTTTCTGGTTACACCTGGTATATTTTTCCAGTGGATATATATATATATATATATATATATATATATATATATATATATATATATATTGCTAACTTGAGAAACAAGGCCTCTTTACGGTAGGTGCACATCAGGTGGGAAGAGTACTTCTATTACTTGCCAAGATTGTGGCCCCTTATGGTGGGAATCATAATGCACTGTTGATGTGTCAAATTCACATAGCATAATTCCAAGGCACTCGATCAATATCCAAGGAAAAAAATTATGTTCTTTTGCGTGAGTTTCAGCAACTCATAGTAATTTGTATGTAAATGAATACTTCATCATTCTTGGCTGTCATGTTTTATGGAAGCACATGTGCTTCGTTAATAACAAAAAAACACGCACGCTCACGCCACTGCAGTGGCGTGAGCGTGCGTGTTTTTTTGTTATTAGCGATTTGCCCTATGCATTCACGTTTCTTCTTTTTTTTGTGTGTCGTACTTCTCGTATCGCGCAGCCTACCGTTTTGGGCACACGTAAAAAAGTACATAAAGAAGATGCGTTCCACGCCGAAATTCGCGTTCGCAACGAGCTGGGCACCGACAGGGTGCCCTACGACGCCCACACACTCCGCAACACCTTACCAACCGTTCGCTGCGATGTTGTTGAGAATTCGTGTGGTCGTTGCATGAATATAGCGCGTGCGTGCGTGCGCACGCGCGTCTGTGTGTTAGATCACGGCAACTGCATATGTTGTATGATTCAGTCACCATAACGCAACTGACGACCCCCGCTCTTCCCACACGTCAAGCAGCAGCAAGTGCCGTTAACTGTACTGTGCTGTGAACGCAAAACAGATTCGAATAGGTCGCGTAGATAGCTAGCCCGACACATGATACGATAAGATTTGCGTCAGATATTCGACGTCTACATGCATGCGTAAGACAGCGGTATCCGCAGCAGCTTCGTCATACGTACGGATAGCACCGCATCGGACGTCACGTCTAACAGAGAAACTTGATCGGTAATTTTTTCTCACTTAAAAAGTCTACCTTGCACAACTTCAACCAACGATTATGCATTTCAACGAGCTGTGCATGGTTTAATGATTGATTGATTGATTGATATGTGGGGTTTAACGTCCCAAAACCACCATATGATTATGAGAGACGCCGTAGTGGAGGGCTCCGGAAATTTCGACCACCTGGGGTTCTTTAACGAGCACCCAAATCTGAGCACACGGGCCTACAACATTTACGCCTCCATCGGAAATGCAGCCGCCGCAGATGGGATTCGAACCCGCGACCTGCGGGTCAGCAGCCGTGTACCTTAGCCACTAGACCGCCGCGGCGGGGCATGGTTTAATGACGAAAAGATAGTTCTAATATTGTGCCCGGCACATATATTACTCTCTCTCTAACTTGAAAAATCGGCGCGTGAATTGGGGCCAGAACAGCGCCAAAAAGCAGCACACGCAGAAATTGGCTCATATTCTAATATTATGACATCGTGATGTTGACTTTTCAGCTGACACCGGCAATAACGTTCAAACGGCGGGCCAATAATGCCGGTCTTATTGGATGGCTCCGCCCATATTGGCTGCTACTTGTACAACCTGGCCCGATGTGTCCGTTCTAATAGGCCGGCACAGCCTATATGGGCGGAAAGTTCTGAAAGCTGGCCCAATATAACCAATCTAATAGACTGGCACAGCCATCATTGGCGGAATGTTGTTAATGCTGGCCCAACATAGCCGTTCTATTCGGCTGGCAGAACCAATATTGGGGGTACGTTGTAAACGGTGGTCCAACGTCGCCGTTCTATTTGGCTGGCACAGCCAATCTTGGCGGTACGTTGTGAAAACTGGGCCGTTCATGGGCCAGGCAATGCCGATCTATTCCCAATATTGGGCCAACCTTCTGTGCTGCCTGGGGAGCTGCCACCTGCAGAGGTTTGGTTAACAGTCAATTTAGGTAAAAAAAAAGAAATCGCGACATTGAACGCACCCTGCTCATCAGGGCACCTTAATGTGTAGGAGCCGCTTTTTGAAGCCTCTACCGCAGGTCCTGAAGAAATAAAATTACGACAATGTGTCAGTGGGAGGCTTAAAATAACACAATTTGAAGCTCATCCGCACCTTGCAGTGCAGCTTCTGCAGCCATGTCACAGTCACTACTTGAAGCGATGCTCAGAGAACCTGCATATAAGTGTAGTTGGTACAAGTTACAAAGCTTGTAACATGGGGAAACCTAAACAGCTCATTCAAACGCATAAATTGGTCGAACGTGGAAGAAAAGAGAAGGCACCAACTAGGAAACAAGTAATTTGTAATTTTTGGAATTATCAACAGTGCCAGCTTTCACTGATGAAAGGTATACGTACATGTGCACTCAGACTTGAAGATAACGTGAAATAGTCATTTAAAGTCTTTCAAAACAAGTTGCGCAGGTCAAGAGCATCAAAAAACGACAGAAATGTAAAGCTGCTGTTAGGAAGGTAATAGCCCACAATTCACAAAATTTAAGACTTTCCAAGTGTTACTTCTATAGTGAGGTTTCTCCATCGGCTACAAAGATCTTCGCAGTTAACGGTCACCACTGATTCAATACAAGTGGCTGCTATTGCACATATTTGAGTTTCAGTCAATCACTTACATGGTGCAGCTGGTTGCACACTGGGAACAGCCATTCTTGTAGGCCTTGTGTGCCCAGGGTCCATGAAACTTTGAGCTGTAAAATGGTCGCTGCAAACCCTGTACGTTGCGTACAATAGGCTGGCCGGCGTACTAAGGAGATCGTCGCGTCCAGCATACTGCATCTATGCTTTCATCCTGCATTGGCAATGAACTATCAGCTGAAAGGGAAAGTGCTTGAATAGTGATTTGTTATTGTTACCCTCAGTGAGCAAGTAAGAACAGTAAGCCTAAAGACATGCAAACCATACAAAAGCTTTAACACACCTGCCGTCCCATGGTATGCGGAAGAAACTCGTCCCAGGCTTCTTGTGGGTTCTGCCATTGTTGAAGCACCACGATACACAGCAGTAGCTGCCGTAGCTTGGACCGCCGGACGGCATGGCGTCAGCGCGGTCTGAAAATGTTAGTAAGTGATGCTTCGCTGTCAAATTACGAAAAAGATATGTGCACGTCATAAGTGTACCAGCAAACCCCTCTGAATGATTAGCTAATCGATGCACAATACAAAACCAGTGATACATCTCTGACCCATAAAACTGTGACTTACAAAGATAGACGTCAAGACCACGTACAAAGATCTTCAGAAGTTTCCAGGCCACTATCCCTTGTAATGCAATGGTATCGCGGCCTGGGAACTTTAGAACACCTTCGTGCGTACGCAGTATCAGCAGCAAATTGGGAAGAAAAATTGTAGTTGAAATTTGTGCGGTAAAATTATATTGGAAACGTCAAAAAATTTGTGGGCAGCTTGCACTAGTGGCACAAGGCTAGCGAAGAAACGAAGATGATGGCCACTTGGCTAGTCCGGATTTGCCTCCGGCGCACCAAGAATTATTCGTGTTTCAAGCCTTCGGGAAACGCGGCGTGAAGCATGCGAGGCCCAGCAAACGCTTCTCAATATTTTGCACCGAGCCACCGAGCCTATGACCTTGCTGCCCAGCTATGCTCCGCGCACAGACGCTCGCGTCCGTGGCAGACGCAGCACGCGTCACCTCGGCTTGACGCCGTGCCGCCTTTGCTATACTGCATACGTTGCACAATGTTCCCGTCTAGCAGCCGCATAGAGCCGCAAACTTTCTTTTTAGCGAACCTCCTCGTCCTTACAAGCTTCAGAAAAAGGTTACAACAGCGTGAATGAGACGTCACGTAAGAAACAAACTCGCACACACGAAGCGCAACGTGTGTGTGTGCATCTTTCTATGATTGTTGCATGGTGTCTTATTCGTGCAGGTGTAACCGTTTTCTGAAAAAAATGGCCCAACAAGCCCAACAACATGTCATTCAACAAGCTTCGCTTGAAAACGTGCCTCACATGTTATCTCACGCACGAAAACGCCGACGCAGCCGACGTTGACGAAAGCGACGAAAGCTTCCCGCTGTCAGTCATGTATAGGCTTGTCGCTGGGTGGATGGTGTTTATGACAGTACGGCTGAAGAAAAATAATGGCGTAAGGTGTGCTTAATAAATTGTTTTTATATATAAAAACATATCAAATTTGGGCGTATATTTATTATTTTGTAAAAACAATTCTGTTGCAATGATTATAACTGTTTTTTTTGCGCTTGCGCCCTCTGACGTTTGGTGAGAGCACTAGTTCGTTACGTAGTCGTGACGCACTTCCTGAGGCCAGGTTTCGCGGAGTGTCCTCTCTTCTCTTTTCCTTTCTCTATGGTGCAGCATAGAAACACACCGCGCGCCCGCGATCCCGGAAACCATGAAAAGCACACCCGCGATGATGGTGGCTCTTCGTGCACCCGCAACGTCTACCGCAACGTTTGTGTGCCGCCATCCGACGCTGCGTTTTCGTTCTCGGGTTTTTCATTGTGAACCTATTTGGGACACCTGAGGGCGCTTTGGGCCGGTACGCTAGCTACACGGCGGACTATGAGCAGCATGCGCTGTAGCATGGGAACTGAGCGGCTGGACGACATTTTGGTGTCAATTAGTGCGCTTTCATCACGGGAGGAAACAGAAAAAGCTTCTGGTTACAAAAAAGATTTGTCGCGCGTTCTCAGGCCAAAACGAGCAAAGCCGTCACGCAAAATTTTCGCTGCTTTAACTCCCATAATTTTTTTTTCTTCCACGTAAGGACCTCTTCCCCCAAATTGGTGTCAACTTCTGAAAAGAAAAAGGTGGGTTAATTTTGCGAATAAATACGGTGCATACCTGCCAACTCTCCCGAATAGTCCGCGAGACCGCAGAATTTCGACCTACTCTCCCAGTTGCCCGAACGCCACCTGTAATCTCCCGAAAAGTGGCGCCACAGATGAGATGTTTTTTTTTAATCGAGCGTGTACGTCAGCTTTTCCTGCCCCGACTGTTGCAATAGTGGGGAAGAGCACTCGCCACTACACTTCTAGTTCATTGTAACCAAATAAGTACCGCTAAGTATATTCTAGGCACCATAGCAATGTGCATATGAGCGAAGGCTGGCGGCCGCGGGATGCGCTTATCACCGTGCCAAAAAAAAGCGAGGAAAGAGGCACCACAACTTCTACGCCTGTCGGTCTTGACCCCTGCATATGCACGCTAGGGCTATGTGGCTTGCCTAGGCGTTAGTTGTGTTTTTTACGGGGTTTGTGGAGTTACGTATATTCTCAAGTTCAGTTGTGAGGTCGATGGTGGCGTCCAAAGCAAAGTAGCATGCACTTGCAAATGTTTGTGGTCTTGTACGCAATGGAGGTACGCGTATAAATCTGTCAGCAATTACTGAAGCTGTAATATACATACAAAATGCAGAAATGTTAGTTCCCATATAATTTACTGTATTGATAAAAAGTACTACGTATGTTTGGGAAATGTGTTTTGAGGTGTATCTTTTTCTAAACCCTTCGCCTACCTTGACTTTACCGTCATGTTGGTGTACTGGTTATAGTTCCCGATTGTAGACCTGCAGGTGATAGGATCGAATCCTGGCCGCACTGGTCGCAATTTCAGTGGTTGAAAAAACGCTTAAGGCCCGTGTGCGTAGATGTAAGTACACGTTAAGAACCCCACGTGGTTGAAATTTCAAAGCCCTTCACTAAAGAGTCTCATAATCGTAATGCATTTTTTTGGGATATTAAACTCCAAGAATCTATATTACCTCACTTGCAACTGCTTCATGTTTTATGTAGAGCCAGGACACTCCACCAGGAGTACAACTGCACGTGACAGTGCATGCGAACACTATTGTGCGTGCAGCCTCTGCATTGTCAACTTCTGCAACAGCCTCTTTAATTTTTCGTTGTAACATTCAGCACACAAAATTAAGCGCTTGAGCTTATCTTGTGCCTGTGTATGAGCACCCAGGAGAAAACAAAAAAAAGGTATTGAAGACTGTAACAGCATTAAGATTTGCCTTTATTTCTCTTATAATATTGTGATTGGGCATCGCGCACAACAACCCATTACACCAACCAATGAGCGAGACAGTCTGACAGCTGTTGAGAAAATAGGGCGTATTGCAGTTTCTTTGTGATGGCAGACTTGTGTCGACACGTCGCTGTAAAGCAGCCCTCTTGATACCGAAGCTGAAATTGCTGTTTTAAAGCAACGAGTACTATACCTTTGTCAGACAAGTAGTGTCTAGTGTCCTTTGTACGTAATGAATGAGATTAGTTGGCTGCCACACGGGGAAGTTTAATGTCATCTAAAGAAAACAACTTAGCAAATGATTGAGTTAGCTGAACTAATTCGAATGCGTTTTCACCACGTTATTGTCGCAAAAAGGTACTCTTGCTGGAGGGAGGAGAAGCACGAATAATGTATGCAGTATAATCTCGATAAAACAGTTACGTTACATGAAAATTTCGCAATCATACAAATTTTAGGGTTGTTTTAGATGGACTACATTACATAAATTACGCCGTGATTCGGTGCTATACGAATGGTTTCCCCAGTCACCGCATATAATATGAATTTACAATTCACCGCTGCAGGCAAGCAGTGCAACTCGACATGTTTGTTGGAGGAAGGCCCGTTCAATCTTAGTCTCGAAAGAGAGTAAATGATGCGAAATTCGGCGGATTTTAGATGCGGAAGCATCTTATACTCGCGCCTTGTAGTGCGCCGTCCGCACCGCTTCTCGAACATTCGACAGCTGACGCGCGCGCATGCGCCGTCGCGCCGTCGCCCACCATATGTGCCGCGCGCACTTCTCCTTCGAGAACATTCGACAGCTGACAGCGCATGCGCCATCGCGCCGTCGCCATCTGTGCCGCGCGCGCGCTTCTTCTTCGAGAACATTCGACAGCTGACAGCGCATGCGCCGTCGCGCTGTATATATACTCAAGGTCGGCGCTCGCTCGCTCAGTTGCCGCTCGTCCGTTGGTTTGTACGGCGCGTCGACGTCCGAAGTCGCCGTGAAATGAATGCCAACGAATCCACAAACACAATGATCGACGTCCCTTCGACCAGCGCCGCCCTTTCGCATACGTGTGTACGTGTTCACTCATTTAACACCCCCTCCTACAACCACATTAACCAATTTAGCCATCGACCCAAGTAAGTCGCAATTTAACACCGCATTTCACAACCACGTTAATCAATTTAGCCATCGACCCAAGTAAGTCGCACTTTAACACCCCGTTAACCAATTATATGCTCCGCATCCTCCTCAGTGTTCCCCCGAGGAAGCTGCGGGCAATTTTTTTTTCCTTGCTTTTCCTCGATTAGCGGAAACACGCCGCAAGACCGACCGGAAAAAAATCTGTTTGACACCGAATTTCTTGCGATAGCAGATCGCTTTTGTCTTTGGATACACCGGCTGCTCTAGCTCTCAGACCACATTATGTATAAACAGCCAGCCGCAAATTCAACATGGTGGCAAAAGCATCAGTGGCGGATCACGTAGGCGATATCGAAATACACGTGCCGTACGTCAAAGCTCACGACATAGACGAGAACGCGTTCATAGAAAGCCTGCTTTAAATTACGATCGCTAAGAACACTAAAAGTAGAAAAAAGTGAAGCAGCAGCGAATCAGTGTGTCCTAACGTGTCCCCACTTTGCACTGCCGGCTGAATGCGTCGCCACCACTGCATGCGTTCAGGTCGTGTCTGCTCGGGTATCTTCCGAGACAACATTTGTAAAGGTGGAAACTGTTTCTTTCCAGTGCTTTCCGTGCATACCTAGAACTTGGTATGAACGTTTTACCGCAGAAAATTGGCAAAATCGAAAGAATTCTTAAACGGCGCTGGCTTGTACGATGGGCAGAACGAATGTGAACGTTTTCAACAAGCATGGACGTGGTTTTCCGGCCACTCTGGCGTTTTCGCTTGAATTCGCAAATGTGAATCCTCTAGGACTGTTTTTTTTTGGGTCAACTTTGTGGAGTGGTTCTCCGATCACCTAAGCGTGGCGAAGTGAGTGAATTGCCAATAAGTTTGGCTGCTTTTGCTTACTTTAATTGTCAAGTGGAAACGCACCGTAAAACCGCGACACTTTATAGAGAAGATGGTGAAGGCAGGAAAGTTCGAAGGAACATCATCGACTTCTTCAATAACAAGTACTTGCCAATGAAGATCTTGTTAATCTCCATTATCAGTTTTGACTTGTCTTTCGTTCATATGAACTTGGGATAATATGAATACTTGCGTGCTCCCCTTGAATTCGTATCATCGAGATTCTACTGTATATTCATGCATTCATAAATCAGAAGTAATAATCTACTGCTATTTTCAAGTGTTGCATAATCTTTCTATTCTTTTTTTTGAACAACTCGGCACATTCGGTATAAAATGTTTCAAAACCCTCGTTTCCAGCGACATTGTCAAGAACGGTGCTGGCCATGTTAGCTGTGTGCTCATTGTTAGTGTCACCTGTCTGAGCTATCAGTGTGTAACCTGCATACCGCATTGCCTCGTAAAAATAATGCACCTTGTACTCTGCATCAACGCTTCTGAACTAGTCAGCGGGAGACGTTGAGGAGCCTTCCTTGCACTCTTTCATGTCGGCCACACCGAATGTTGTCCAAACATTAGTTCCTGCTTTGCCTCGACTTCTTCTGTACAAGCTTTTCTTAGATATTTCCAAAAGCACATACTAACCTTTAGGAGTCAATGCGATACCGGCGAAAACAATTTATACAACCCTCGATATACATATTACATCTATACACACGCTGTGACTTTTTTAAATATCATTTCAGCCTTTACTGTATCGTGATTGTCATCGACTGTCGTGTAGTATTGCATGGCACCTAATATTAATTATTCGATCTGTCGAATATCAATAAATAAAAATGGCATTTGACTGGGGTATTAAAATATATTTAATGCATTGTCAAGCACTTTCAGGCTTTCCAAGTGTCCACTGTAGCTGATTAACGTTAATTACCTCAACCATAGTTTCAGTTTGATGATACTGAAGAGCATACTCATGCTCGAATCTTTGAACAGACGCTGCAGTCGGTAGTGCTTCGATGCACCACATAGCACTTATAGTCTTTTTAACACTTTTTAAATCGGCCTGCTTTGACTTTCGCTGCACTAATTTGTCGTTGTTTGAAATCTACTCACTCTGATCATGCATGATGAAGGTGAAATAGAGGGAACGAGTACAAGATGTACACAGGTGTCCACTTCCACCTCGAACACCGCACCATGCTACCAGCGCTCTATGGAGTGCCTTTCGTGGGCGCTTAGGGAACTAGTGCGCAAGGTCTGTGACAGCTGTAGGTGAGGCCCTGGCTGCGTCGTCTGCTAAAAAGCGGCACCTCCAACAAATTGCGCTTGCTTTACGGTGCATCTAACTCTGCTCTCACTATGTAAATTAAGAATTGCACGTGATTCTTGGTTTGCGACACGACAGCCCTATCCAACATTCGCTCCTCATGTTTCCTTTCTTTTCTGCATGCAATCTCACAAGTAAGGAACCTTGAATACCCACTCCCACTACTACTCTACTTAGCTGTTTTGTGCTAATCACAACATTCCCGTGGCTCACATGATTGTTTTCATTAGTTAAATGTTTGCGCAGTAAAGCATATAAAAATTAAGGACAAGTCTGAATATTCTGAGAACAGAAAACACACGGAAAACTTTACGCGCCATGCTCAAATGTTGAGCCAAGAAAGATAGGTGGCGCAGAGCCTTCAGTCTCGTAGCGATAAAAAGGGAGTGAAGCTCAACTCGGTGCCCGCAACAGAATGAAAGTTCTGACGATGATTCATTGGCGCTCTGCCTGGTGAAAACTATTTAAACGCCTTTTAAGTTGCCATCAAGAATGCTACGAAGAAACTCGGTTGCAAATGAGAAAAATTACGGTGGCACCTTGGCAACTTATGTACGCTAATGCGTGCAGGCAACGGTGCTCGTAACACCCGAATAATATACCACTAGTTTTAAATGGGGGAAGTGCTCACAATCCTTTGTTCTCAAGTAACTATCGAATGCGAATTTTCCACATTTAACGCTCTTATGCAAGACCTTATCCCACTATCACCGCTAATTTTGTAAAGCCTAACCCTCAGACTGATCAAAAACTATCGTATGATCAACAAGAACATTCTACAAGAGGAGCCAGAAAATGTTAAAACTGGAAAAATCAGACGTCTCTCCCCTCTGACCCTGTTTCTGCTACTCTGCCGTTTCTGATTTCAACGTTTTGTGGCTCTTTTGAAATTAACTAAGTATGTGCCAACTTGCCTAACAAGCAAGTCTGAGGAATATTCTGGTGACTCGGCACAAAGCAACTAAGCAGTGGCGTAGCCACGGGGTTGTAAACCGGGTCCATGTGCTCCTGCCTTCCTAAATTTTTTTGCTCGACATAGAGAGTGGGAAATGACCATTTGCCTGCTCGGACCCCACTTCAGATCAAGGTTGTGACCTCCCCGTCCCGATGGTATAGTGCGCGCCATTCAGTCATCATGATTGACAGGCGCGCATTCCGTTCGGCGGCTCTGCGTATATATGCCTGCTTGTCCGCGATGATAAGCGGGCGGTGAAGGCTTGCCGATGTTCGGGTTTCTCAAGACGCCGATAGTACATCGCTTGTTTTTATCATGCCAACTAGCGGCTAAGAAAGAAAAAAATACATCCAAGAGTTGACAAAGTGAACCTCCTGCGTAATAAGTCTTCTTCATTTAACTTCATTACTTAGTACATCTGAATTTGCTGCAGCGCTTTAGCTGAAACTTTGTGTGGTTTGCGCGTATGCATGCACGATTGGTATCGAGCCAGTCGAGTCGTACAAGACTCGCTCGATGCCGCATCTAGCGCAAGTGAACGATAATATAACTCGATACCTATCAAAAACGCAGCGTGTGACATATATAAAGCACAAAGTTCAAGTTGAAGATCTTACGACGCACGCATATTACTAATGACCTCACATGCTGCAGTGGGCCGGTGGTACCGAGAAGGAGTGTCTATGGGCAAGGAAAGTACGACACCTTGGTGCAAGCAAAACAAAACGCCAATCTCGATAAAGGTCGTAAAAATGAACATTAGCGCATAGAAAACTTGCGTGGATCGCACAAACACCGAAAGTAAACTTTGGCGATGGCGACACGGCTATCCGCCATTGCAACAATGTCGATCGAGCTCTTCTTTGTAGAGAACTGAAAGCGCCGCACCAAAAATGTACAAATAATATTGATAATGAAATAAAATGTGAAGCGACGTGCCTAAACAAATATTAATAATACAAATAATAATAATCAAAGAAATGTGAAAAAATATTCTTAATCAAATTTCCCTGGATATCAACTTGTGTCTTGCACCTCACTGTGGTAGTTGAAATGGCACTGTATGTAGTGCAGGCACAAGGTGAACCTTACAAAATAATATTTTATTAAAATGCTGTTGATTGCCAGTGCAACCCCTTCACTCTGAATGAGCATATAGGTTTCAGAAGGAAGATAGAGCCGAGAGGTAGGACCAAGAGATAGGGCCCTATCTTTCGGGTTTATCTTCCTTCCGAAAACGTTCTCTGCGGACTAAGAGCCGAGAGATATATAGCCGAGAGATAAGACGCTATCTGTCGGCTCTATCTTCCTTCCGAAAACGTTTCCTGCGCACTAAGGAAGTATATACTTTTTTTAAATATGCAATACCAACCAGCCCAAGTAGCCAATCTTTTGAAAAAGGATAAGCGAGAAATGTGCATGTCACAAAATTTACTAAATAAACAATTTGCAATGCAGTCATATAATGATTACAGCAGGAGTTTTATCACATGGAGCTGATGATTAACTTAAAATTTTAAGAGACACCTCGATCAATCTTTTCAGTCCAGCGCAAACATCATTGCATGAAACCTGTCATGTCTGTTTGGGTACTGGACATCAATGGCAAGAAGAAGAACTAGAGTTTTTTGGGTTTTACGTGCGAAGGAAGGAAGGAAGGAAGGAGGAAATTTTAAGCGGAAAGACAGGGAGGTTAGCCAGTTCTTAGACCGGCTGGCTACCCTGTGCTGGGGAAAGGGGTGAGGGGAATGAAAGATGTTAAAAAAAAACTTGCGAAGAGAAAGAGAAATTACAAAAAAAATGCGACAAAGGAAAGGCAACATTAAAGAGTATAAGACACTAAAGTCTGTCTCTGAGGCCAGTTGTCCGCAAAAAGCGCAGCAAAGCTTTGAAAGCCTTCTGGGCTGAGGATGGGCTCGGCCAATGAACAAGAATCCTTTGTTCCGACAAAGACCGATCGTCTAGTCTATCTAGAGCTGCAATGAGTTTTTGTCTTTGCGCGTTGAAATTGGTGCACTCACACAGTAGGTGCGCGATGGATTCTTCGCAACTACAGTAAGTGCATGTAGGAGAGCTGGCCATCCCAATGAGATAAGAGTATGGGTTCGTGAAGGCCACTCCAAGCCACAGGCGGCATAGAAGAGTCTCCTCAGCTCGAGATATCCTTGGGGAAAGACGAAGCTGCAGATTGGGATCCAAGTTATGCAGGCGCGCATTTGTGAAGTCTGTTGAGTTCCACTGCACCAGTGTGAGGTCACGTGCAAGCGAACGAAGTCTTGTAGCTGCGTCGGTTCTTGAGAACGGGATGGCTGTGTATTGGGTACCATCGTGTGCAGATCTAGCGGCCTCATCTGCGCGGTAATTGCCATATATACCGCAATGACCTGGTATCCACTGATACACTATGCTGTGCTGTTTTTCGATTGCTTGGTGATGAAGAAGCCTTATTTCAGCTACTAACTGTTCATTATGTCCATGGCGAAAGGGTGACATAAGACATTGAAGTCTTCGAGTCCGAGAAGATAGACCAAATTCCCGAAGGTTCTTTCACTATAATCTCCAGAGCTGCACGTATGGCCGCAAGTTCTGCAGCTGTCAACGACGTCAAATGCGATTTCATGAATTTAATTGTGATGTGCCTCGCGGGAATAACCACCGCCCCTGCAGAGCTTACTGAAGACACCGAGCCATCCGTGTAAATGTGAAGGCGTCCGTTGTGCTTCTCTTGCAGGAAAAGTAATGTGGCCTGTTTCAGGGCTAGATACGACGACGTTTTTTTTATTTTGGATGCCAATAATTGCAAGAAGGGCTTTGAGTGGGTGTAGGCACCATAATGGTATCGGCGGCTGTGCTGCATGCGTGAAGTGCAATGGAAGCACTGCGCAATGCTGAGCTACAGTTGCGCTGAACGCTGAGTGGGGCCTGGAAGTTGGAAGTGAGGCGAGGTGATGAGATGGAAGCCGAGTGAAATGTCTTATGTGCATTCTCAAAGCGTCTACGCGGATGTATGCGTTGACTTGATAATTACGCGCAATGATGACTGTCGCTGGTGTAGACGCGCATCTCGGGAGACCTAGGCATATTCTCAAGGCTTGGGCTTGGATTGACTGGAGGACGCGCAAGTTTGTTCTTCAGATCCCGCAAAGCACGGGTAAGCTGTATCGCATATAACCGAGGAACAGAACAGTGTAGAGTTGGAGCATTGCTCGTACCAAAGCACCCCACGTTTTTCCAGCAAGAAACCTCAGTACGTGCGTGATCATGATGAGTTTAGTTTTCATGTGGGCGATGTGAGGGCTCCAGGAGAGGTCGCGATCAACTATGACTCCGAGGAATCGGTGGGTCTTCACGTAGTTGATCGTGTGTCCGTTGATTTTATTAACATATGGGCTCATAGCCTTATGCGTGAATGCTATAAGCGAGCATTTCTCTGACGACAGCTCTAGTCCCCGTTCTTCCAGGTACTTTGTCGCTATTGTAGCCGCTCTCTGAAGCCAGGCACGCAAATGAAGGCGTGTTACGCCTGACGCCCAGATGCAGATGCCACCTGCAAATATTGATAGATGAACAGATTCTGGAAGTGCGTCAACCAGGCCGAGTAGCGCTAGATTGAAAAGTGTGGGGCTAAGAACACCGTCTTGCGGCACACCACGACGGTTGCAATGGTGCGTTGTTGTGCCATTCTCCGTCTGTACAAAGAAAGTTCTGCCTTTCAGATAGCTATAGATCCATTGGTAAATCCGACCCCCTAATCCAACATTTTCCATGACATCCAGAATGGCTTCATGCGATACGTTATCGCATGCACCTTTCACGTCCAAGAACAAAGCCGTAAATAAACGTTTCAGTCTTTTTTGATGCTGAACAGATGAGACCAGGTCTATAACGTTATCAATTGCGGACCATCCACGCCGAAAGCCCGTCGTAGCATAAGGGTATACCTCGTGGTGCTCCAAGTACCACTCTAGGTGAGTCAAAATCATCATCTCAATCACTTTCCCGAAACATCTGGTAAGCGCGATGGGGCGATAAGAAGTCAAGTGCAGAGGAGATTTACCTGGTTAAGCACAGGGACGAGGAGGCTGGATTTCCATGAATGAGGGATAAATCCGCTGCTCCACGAGTCGTTGTACACAGATAGAAGGGCCCGTCAAGCTGCTTCTCCGAGGTTGCAAAGAGCCATGTACGTGATCCTACCCGGACCATGCGATGAAGATCGTTTGCATGCTGTCAAGGCCGCTTGTAGTTCCTCTGGAGAGAAAAAGGTGTCTATTCTTGTATCTCTGGAAACTAGAGCGTTTTCTAGGTGGCGCGTGGTGCACGCGGACGCATGACCGGCAACTTTCATGCAGAATCATTTTAGATGCGGAAGAATCTTATACTCGCGCCTTGTAGTGCGCCGTCCGCGCCGTCCGCACCGCTTCTCGAACACTCGACAGCTGACGCGCACGCATGCGCCGTCGCGCCGTCGCCCACCATCTGTGCCGTGCGCGCTTCTCCTTCGAGAACATTCGACAGCTGACAGCGCATGCGCCGTCGCGCCGTCGCCATCTGTGCCGCGCGCGCGCTTCTCCTTCGAGAACATTCAACAGCTGACAGTGCATGCGCCGTCGCGCTGTATATATACTCAAGGTCGGCGCTCGCTCGCTCAATTGTCGCTCGTTGGTTGGTTTGTACGGCGCGTCGATGTCCAAGGTCGCGGTGAAATGAATTCCAACGAATCCACAAACACAATGATCGACGTCCCTTCGACCAGCGCCGTCCTTTCGCATACGTGTGTACGTGTTCACTCATTTAACACCCCCTCCTACAACCACGTTAACCAATTTAGCCATCGACCCCAGTAAGTCGCAATTTAACACCCCATTTCACAACCACGTTAACCAGTTTAGCCATCGACCCAAGTAAGTCGCACTTTAACTCCCCGTTAACCAATTATATGCTCCGCATCCTCCTCAGTGTTCCCCCGAGGGAAGCTGCGGGCAATTTTTTTCTACTTCCGTTTCGGTGCGGCCTTGGTGGAGAGTAAGACATTTAAAGGGGCGATGTTGATGTGGTGATGTTCGTAGGCCACGGACAATCCTCCATGTCTGCGCCAAAGGCTTGTGTGGATTCAAAGATTTGCACAGATGTTTACAGCGAAAGGATTGAAGTGAAATGATACGCCGCTGATTTTTTCTGTAGACTCCTTGCCTCGCTCAAGTCGTGAAAGGACTTAGTGCGCCTATACCTTCTTTGTGCACGACGACGGATTGCTCTGAGCCATTCCAATTCCGCTTGATGTTGACAATATTCTGAAGTATGTTGAATATGATAGGTCGCTTCTTGAGTAGCACCTCTAATAATATCCTCGAGGGTGTCAAGAGCAGGCGGTTTATTTTCTTGACACCTTTTTTCCGTCAGTATCCTGAGCTTTGTCCAGTCGATGCGAGTCGAAGTGTCGTAGTTTGGCGATTTTTCCAGGCCTTTGATCTTCAAGTAAGTTGGTATGTGGTCGCTTCCATGAGTTTTATAGTCTGCGAAACAATTGACCTTTCCATTTAGGCTTCGTGACACAAATGTCAAGTCAAGACAGCTGCTGTATGTCGTTCTCCGTAGAAACGTTGGGCTTCCGTCGTTTACACAAAGCAGCTGCTGCTCCAGAGCAAAGGAGAATACTTGCCTTCCGCGACTGTCTGTCTTCTGACTTCCCCATAGTAGGTGGTGAGCGTTGAAATCTCTGGTGACGATCCATGGTCCAGGTGTGGCTGTTAACAGTGCACGTAGTCTTTTAGGTTAAAAACGGTTTGAAGGTGACATATATGCGCCTACAAGCGTGAAATTGAGGTCTCTACGTTTAACTGTCAAACAGACATACTGGCTGTCATCGTGAGGTGCTACACGGTGCTCGATATAGGTAAGGTCCCACCTGATATAAACAATGACTTTACTCTGTTCGTTGCAGGAAGCGGACTTGAAGGTTTCGTAACCTGGATAGTCGTATTGCATTGTGTAGCCTTGGCACACAGATAACAATAATTCGAAACTGGGTTTTAAACACAAATTGCCGGATATGAGAAATGCGGGGCTTGAGGCCTCAGGCATTCAACTGAAATATCGAAGCTCCTTTGACCGTGCGAAAATCACAATATGATGAAGCATGCTGTAGTGGACGACTTAGGAAAGTTCGACTAGGTTGTTTCCACGTGCATGGACATTGCACGTTCACGAGCCTCAACCATTTCGCCTCCATCGAAATGTGACCACCGCGGCTCTGGGCTCAGCAGCCGAGCACCATAATCACTGCTCCGCCACGATGGACGTATGTTTAGCAACCATTTCTGTATTTGACAAGCGAAATATGCAAATGCTAAAACAAAGTTCACAACCACATCACTTTATACATTACAGCAGCTGGTGCTGCCAAGAGTTGGAATCTGAATAGTAAACGCTTACTATTTGAAGAGACTGTGAAATATAAATTTTACTACACATTTACACCCTAAAATGAAGTCATCTTCCTGAACCATCAAATGCACGTCTTTTCAATGTTCACAGATTTATTTACCAGCAGCCTACGCAACAAGCATGGAGGCCCCTCTCGTGCTCTAACACACGTACCGTCTAGGTGTTATGTATGGCTGCACACTGAAGCTACAAATTCTTGGTTTGTATCTATTCGCGAAATACTTACCAGCAGCTTACTCAAGAAGCATGGAGGCACCTACCGTGCTCTAACACACGTACAAACCAGCTGTTATGTATGTCTGCACACTACAACCAAGGAGGGAAAAAACGGGCCATCATAGCATGCCTGTCATGGCAAGCTTGCTAGTGAACAAGCACTTAATTTGCTTGCTTAATAAGTACCAGGAGCCCAATATCATTAGGGTACTTCATCACTCTGAAGGCTTCTTTGCTAACTGCTGTCTTGCCCTGCTAATAGGGTTATTTGTGCAGACTCCACATTTCTGTTAATGAGCTGCTCTTTCAGAACTTTCTTTTTGGCTTCTGTAGGCCTTGAGAGAGTTGATGATGGTTAGGATAGTCTTGGCTTCTTCGTAAAATAGAATCTTGCTTGACGCTCTACTTTTTTGTTGGCTGGTTCATTAGATTGATCTGGCATTTTCCTCTTCCTATCATCTTCGATAAGCTGCCGAACTGGCTTGAACAACTTATTTGCCTTCTTAACAACTTCCTCAGACACTTCATAATCCACCATTGCTTGTTTGACAGACTCTATTCTCGCGTTGAATAATGCTGAGCTTGACACTTTTGTGACTACCTGCAACTTCACAATGCTTTGCACAATGTGCATTGCCTGGCTTCTTTCAGTTGCTGTTATAGGTGGGCTCTTATTTTCATTGGCGTGGCTTGACAATGTGTACGCAATGACCACACAGTGAATGTGCTTGCACACTATGAAGGGTATCAGGTGTGCATCGCAAGTGCACTGGTAAGTATGCACACACTCACTGCACTTTCTTGCATCCCGAGAGACAGCAAGCATAATCCCCAACTTTTGTCACAATAGAACACTGCCGTTCAGTAGACTTAGATGGCACAGTCCACGTGCCACCTTCATTTAATTTTGCACAGCCTGCCATTTCAGTGCCAGATCTGTGATATTTTTTTAATTTCAGTCAACTTTTTGCTCTTCACTCTTTTGACTATTTGGATCGCCCTCTTCAATAAAAATGATATGTCAAGTCCATGAGGGCAGAAATTAGTTTCTCAATGCGCTTGTTCTTTCTTTTCTCGAGCATGCTATGCTTCGATGTCCTGTGTATGCTCTCAAGGAGCGTATTAGTAGGTCGCGGGTTCGAATTCCGGCTGCAGCGGCTGCATTTCCGATGGAGGCGGAAATGTTGTAGGCCCGTGTGCTGAGATTTGGGTGCACGTTAAAGAACCCCAGGTGGTCGAAACTTCCGGAGCCCTCCACTACGGCGTCTCTCATAATCATATGGTGGTTTTGGGGCGTTAAACCCCACATATCGATCAATCAATCAGGAGCGTATTGGTGTTGATGCCTGCCCTCATACTGAAGCAGTAGGCCATACTTCAGGTCTAACTGCGTAGTTGTCTTTGAAGTACTTCAGAAAGTCTCTAACATTTTCTTCATCAGCGTCAAAATAATTGAACAAACTTCTGAAATGATTGCCTCTCGTGGAGCTCTAAAAGGAACCGCAAGTTGTGGTAGTCGTCTGGCCTCAGCTGCTTTTCTACACACTCTTGTAGCTTTTCTGCCCATTCCTATCCACACGCCAGGTGCAAAGAAGTTTCTGTTCAGGGACATGCATAACTGACGACCATGCAGTGTAAAACTGTGAGGCTTCATCAGGCATAAATGTCTTAGCTGCCACATCTCCGTTGATGGCTAACTTAAGAAATTAAAAAAAGCTACCAAGTTTTCTTCGTTCATCTTATTGCAGTTGAAATAGGCTATAGGTATACCTGATTCCATTTCATTCAGCGCTAGAATAGTGGTCAGTTCAAACTTGTACCCTGTGTGATGACGTTTATCCGAGCCGAGAAGTCGCAGCGAGGTCGCAACGGAAAGTGGGCGTATGGCAAGTCTGGCAGAGGCGGCACAAACTCTCGCGCAAGCAGAGCACGGGCTTTTCGTTGTCTTCCGAAGGCGCATACGCGTTGGTGCGTATGCTCCACTACAATACCCCCGGGGTGAAGGGTAGCCATCCTGGCGACTCAGGGAGTAGGCACAATGAGGGGGTCGTAGTAGGGCTTGAGACGGTCGACGTGTACGGTCTAGCGTCCTCGACGGCGCAAATCTGGTGATTGTGTTAACGGCTCGATGATGTAATTCACCGAGGAGGTCGCGTCAATGACACGGTACGGACCATGGTACCGGGCCAGAAGTTTAGAAGACAGGCCAGGAACGTGCGGGGGCACCCAAAGCCACACAAGGGAGCCAGCACGAAATGTAGGAGCTATGCGGTGAGCGTCGTCGTGTCGAGTCTTTTGTAGACCTTGAGCCTCACTTGTCAGAGACCGAGCCAACTGACGGCAGTCTTCAGCGTATCTGGCGACTTCCGAAAGTGGGGAGCACTCAGATTCATCAGGGCGGTACGGTAGTATAGTGTCGAGGGGGTGGGAAGGTTTGCGGCCGTACAATAGAAAGAACGGAGAAAAACCGGTAGTCGCTTGCGTCGCGGTGTTATAAGCGAAGGTAACAAAGGGCAATACAGCGTCCCAGTTAGTGTGGTCGGAGGAGGTGTACATCCTCAGCATGTTGCCAAGTGTGCGGTTGAACCGCTCAGTAAGACCATTTGTCTGTGGATGGTATGCGGTAGATTTCCGGTGGATAGTGTAGCATTCAGCGAGGATAGCTTGGATGACCTCCGACAGGAACACTCGACCCCTATCACTGAGTAATTCCCGCGGAGCACCATGGCGTAGAATGAAGCTGCGGAGAATGAAGAGTGCAACTTCGTGGGCGGTCGCTACCGGTAGAGCTGCAGTCTCAGCGTAGCGTGTGAGATGATCGACTCCGACAATAATCCACCGGTTTCCAGAGCTACTATATGGAAGGGGGCCATAGAGGTCTATACCCACGCGGTCGAATGGGCGAGCCGGGCACGGGAGCGGCTGTAACATGCCAGTAAGGTGCCGCGGAGGTGTTTTGTTCTGTTGGCAAGTGGTGCAGGACTGAGCGTATTTCTGCACAAAACGATACATTCCTCGCCAGTAATAGCGTTGGCGCAGCCTTTCGTAGGTTTTCAGGACACCTGCGTGAGCACTTTGGGGATCTGCAAGGAAATTCATGCAGATGTCAGAGCGCATATGAGTTGGGACAGCAAGGAGCCACTTCCGACCACCAGGCGTGTAGTTGCGGCGGTGCAGAATGTTGTCACGTAAGGAAAAGTGGGCTGCTTGCCGGCGCACCGCTCTCGTGGAAGGGACAGAAGACGGATCGGTAAGGTAGTCGACTAACAAGGCAAGGTATGGGTCTTTACGCTGCTCCGAAAGCATGTCAGTGCTGTCGAGTGGTGACAAGGTGGTAAAAGGGGGTGACAGAGAAGCCACATCTGGTGTTAATGGCGATCGGGAAAGTGCATCGGCGTCCGCATGCTTGCGACCGGAACGATATACGACATGGATGTCGTATTCCTGCAATCGAAGTGCCCAACGGCCCAGACGTCCGGACGGGTCTTTCAAGGTGGACAGCCAACATAGAGCGTGGTGGTCTGTGACCACGTCGAAAGGACGGCCGTAAAGGTACGGGCGAAACTTCGTAAGCGCCCAGATTATGGCCAAACACTCCTTCTCTGTCACGGAGTAATTCAATTCAGCCTTCTTAAGAGCGCGACTTGCATAAGCGACTACGTATTCAGTTTGGGTGCCTTTCCGTTGTGCCAATACTGCGCCAAGACTAACGCCGCTTGCATCAGTGTGAACTTCTGTGGCAGCAGTGGGGTCGCAGTGGCGAAGAATAGGTGGCGAGGTCAGCAGGCGGCGCAGCTGGTGAAATGCGTCGTCACATGCAGGTGACCATGCAGATATACCTTTGCTGTTGGAAAGCAGACTAGTCAGAGGTGCAATGAGGGACGCGAAATTGCGCACGAAGCGACGAAAGTAAGAGCAAAGACCAACGAAACTTCTTAGGGCTTTCAGTGATGTGGGCATTGGGAAGTCAGCGACAGCTCGAAGCTTATCGGGGTCCGGAAGAACACCATCTCTTGTGATGACGTGTCCCAAGATGGTTAGTTTGCGGGCTGCGAAGTGGCACTTCTTGGTGTTAAGTTGTAGGCCTGCAGAAGCTAGACACGTCAGAATCTCGTGGAGACGACGAAGATGTGTCGGGAAATCAGCTGAAAAGACTACGATGTCATCTAGGTAGCACAAGCAAGTTTTACACTTGTGGACCCGCAATATGGTATCTATCATGCGTTCAAACGTCGCAGGCGCGTTGCAGAGCCCAAATGGCATGACTTTGAACTCATACAGGCCATCTGGCGTTACAAAGGCTGTTTTAGGGCGATCACATTCAGCCATTGGCACCTGCCAATACCCAGAACGCAGATCTAAGGATGTGAAGTACTCGGCGCCTTGTAAACAGTCAAGAGCATCGTCTATTCGTGGTAGCGGGTAGACGTCTTTCTTTGTAATCTTGTTTAAGCGGCGATAGTCCACGCAAAATCGAACGGTGCCATCTTTTTTCTTTACCGGAACCACGGGTGAGGACCAAGTGCTTTGAGAAGGCTGTATGACTCCACGTTTAAACATGTCATCTACTTGCTCCGTAATGACGCGGCGCTCTTCGGCAGAAACGCGGTAAGGACGCTGTCGCAGAGGCGAATGTGAGCCGGTGTCAATAGTATGAGTGACAGTCGTGGTGTGGCCCAAAGCAGGTTTCTGAAAGTCGAAAGAAGAGCGAAACTTGTTAAGGAGAGCAACAAGTTGGCTGCGATGCGAGGGGGGAAGGTCTGCGTCAATAGCATCGTCGAAGGCTGGTGAGCTTGATGGCTCCACTACACCTGTAGTTCTATGTGTCGAATTTAAAAACACAGTTCCAGTACCCAATACTCCCAACAGCTCCTTAATGGCTCTGTCTACAGACGAAAGGCAAATTTTTGTTCACCAAAGATATAATTTGGGTCCACTGCACCCTGTGCCTTATAGAAGCGAACAAGTGTTTCACTTTTGTCTTTCATTGCTCTCACCCACATATCTACACTTACAGCATCATTGGGGGGACACTGTTCAGGAGCAGCAACGTGAAACTGCCGTTTGATTTTGTGCGAAGATATGCGCTTTGCCAAATGTGCTGGCCTCAGCTTGCATGCCCCCAGATATTTTTATAATTTTCAAGATAGTTTTCAAGGGCACGCCATGCTCCAGGTCCTCCGCTATGTTGGCTTTTGCTTTGCCACTCATCCTCAATTGCCGAATTTCTGCTTCATGGCCATAATGCTTTTTTTGGTACTTTACATTTATGTGATATTTTCAGGTGCTGGGCTATGAGTGTTCTGCTTCATCTCGGTAATAAATGAAAGGCATACCTTACCGCACTTGCAGGTTCCCTGACTTTTCTCTCAACGCTTACCACGACCTTCCTTTGGCCTAGCCACTCCTGATCTATTACAGTAGTAGTGGCTCCTTATTTGCCCACTAGCCAGCTTTTTAGAAGCCGTGGGAAGTATAAATCAACAGTTTTCATTCACCTCTTCCTGAGCTTTCCGTTCAGTGAACTCTGTTAAACAAATACGACGTAGTATCAGAGAGGAAACTGAACTACTAAAAATAGTTCAAAGGCCTTAGCCATAGAATAATGTAAAATGTTTTGTTGTACTTTCTTACCCTCTTTGATATATAAAATAAATCAAATCCTCCAGTTACTCTTCAGCTCACTCAATGCATTGATATTTTAAATAATTTATTACTACACATTAGCAATTCAAAAAACCTTCAATCATGGCTCACTGCTACGCTACACTGTATTCTCACTGCATATAGCTACCTACATTGAATGGAAGATCAACAACGGTGCCCATACCAAGCTACTTACTTGGGCTGGTATCTTGTTGTATAGTAAAGCGACTTATAACATGCTAGAAGCAAAGCAATTCTGTTGTTGTATAAGCTGTATTTTAACAGAGACCACCAGCTGCAAGTTAGCGCTTGCCTACAATGTTGTTTCTCTGTTGTATTCTGGGCATTTGTATCGCAACACGCAATCATTTCAAAATAAAAAAAATGTTATCTTATTTTCACACAGACTCGCAAGGCTCTCGTTTCAGGTGTCGAAATGTCAA
The DNA here is from genome assembly GCA_013436015.1 of Rhipicephalus annulatus. NCBI lineage: Eukaryota > Metazoa > Arthropoda > Arachnida > Ixodida > Ixodidae > Rhipicephalus > Rhipicephalus annulatus. The sequence continues at coordinate 51,401 of WOVY01004534.1, read as the reverse complement.
TACAATTTTATCATCTTTTGTTGGTGTCCTCGTTAATTTGTTCTACCAGATTCCCTTCAGGCGTAAGTTATTATGTAATGTAAGTGAACGCGTCAATTGCATGTAACTTAATCCCAGGATACTCGATATCACACTCAAAGAAAGATCATGATGTAATGCGTTTTTTTGTGCGAATTTCACCAATGTATTGTAGTTACCCTGGAATTTAACACTTCCTCAATCAGAAGTCACTCGTATCATTGTGACATAAAAAGAATGCAACTATAGGATCCCAATGTGTGTGCAATTACTTTTTGTTTGCATTCATATTTGAGAAAAGAAAAGGAACCATTTTAATGTTGGTTCTTAAACGTGGCACGTCGAACGGCCCATCAAACATTGTAGTGCATTCAATAACGAGATCGGCTATGGTGATATGCAGCAGACTGAGGTTAATACTTGTGTCATACAAGCCTTTTTAAAAGGCCATTAAGTCGATGGCTGTCTAGACGCCACAATTCTATTGACTTGATGGAGTTGTTGCGCTGCTACACCCAAGTTTTGAACTGCTATTAGGTAGTTCAGGCATTTCTTGCAAAAATTGTGAGGTGCTGTAGATCCTTACTTGCATATTCATGTCAAATATTAATAAGAGGTAAATATTATAGGTCCACTTAGGAACTTATAAATTCCTGTTGATGGTATTTACATATTCTTAATTTGGCCTATCATCACAGTTACAAATTCAATTTTAGCTTTTAGGCTGTTGAACAGTGAAATTGAGGAGAGCGACACACAGCAAGACCACACGCTGAAGACAGGCACATCGCTGTTGTCGAGGGTACATGTAGTTTGCACATTTAAAGTGGCAAAATACTGTAATAAATAATTCCGAACGCTCACATTTACTGATTTTGAAATATACTGGTTCAATTCCGATTTCTTATTGTGTGTATGAGCACATTGTGAATGATAAAGCATGTTCATGCTGTATCTCTTTACAGTACTCAATGTCACTGATGTTCTAACGGAGTGTTGGGGTGTTCCAGTGACTCAATCGCATTCGAAACCACTTGTTGGATATTTAGTGTTTGACAGTTTAGTCAACCAGCCATCGATTTGATGGCTTTCAAAATGCCGTTGTGACACAGATACTAGTCAAGCCATAATGACTATGCACAAGATTCAAGTCATCTGATAAACTATGTATTTTTTTCTGTTTTGACCACAGGTACACACAAAGAAGGCAAAAGCACGAGGAGGAGAGAAAGTAAGGTGCACTGATAAGATCAAGAAGTTCGCAGATATAACGTGGCAGCATAAGGCACAAGACCGGATTGATTGGCAAATCGTGGGAGAGGTCTTTGCGCTGCAGTGAGCGTACTCAGAGTGATGATGACACAACTAGCATTCAAAAATCACGTACACAACCGTAGCCACCACTGCTTAACGGGATTAAGTGTTGTGCATGATTTGTGGCCGAAATTTTGTCCATTGGCAGAAAATCAGACAAAGGATTGGGGTATACGCTACAAACTAAGGGACAGAAAGCAGTCAAATGGCTCATTTACTTAAAGAAGTCAGACTCTGAGAGACACGATTTGGCGCAATGCAACAAGAACAGGTCGTGTTCCGCAGCTTTAAATTACGTCCACCAGAAGTTTTCGCACTATGATGGTATCAACTCGGCCAAATTTCAGTAATTTGGAGTACGATTTTGTGTAATTTGTGAATTCCCCAGTGTACCACTCGACTTTAGCAATTTCATGTGAGAAACTTGTTAAACCGCATGAAAATTGGTGCGTTCATAAAATGACCAGACAATGTTGTCTCGCTTTTCAAAAACACCCTACGTGGGTTAGAAGATTGATGTTACACAAGATGAGCGATGAAACTACTTATATGGCATGTTTGTATTGGAAGTTGTGCTGTGGGAGTTGTTTTCACGACCCCTACCAAATTGGTGCACTTGTGTTTTTCAATATATCATGGGTCCTTCAGACATTGGCTCAGCTTTTCTTCTATTTTTTTAGACAAATGCGTTTCAAATTTTTTCGCGATATTTTCCATATATATATTTTGATATTCCGCAGGCAAATTCTAAGCTAACTTGCAGAGAGTACATGCGAATCCACAAATCCCTTAAAATTATGAAGTTGATTTGCAATCCAGCTTACTGAATGACTGATTAATTTAATTCTACATTTCACTGAGCTGAAAAGCACATTAAGTTTTTTGCTGGCTTCTTTAAACCTGTCTATACTCCGCGTTGCACTGACGCAAAATTGCCGATGAGGTGTAGCGCACCAAAGAACACAAAATTTGCCAGAATTGCACCGTTGAATTAATCATCCCACTGACAAGGGCGTGTGCGTCTTGAGCAGACAACTTAAGCCGTCATGATACGCATCGCACGTGTATGTCATGCACGCTACGACTGATTTTGTATAAATATTATTTGTTGCAGACGAACCAAACCACAGCCAGCTCCACCGGAAAAGCATCTCACCTATTTTTGTAGAAAGATGGTAAACAAAAAAAAGTGACGCAAGTCGCAAATTACCCAGATAGCTCAGTCACCGCATGTGCGAGCAATCCACGTGCTGCACAGCCTTACCACCAATTATAACAATGTATTTATATTGTCTTTTGCAATAACGATATACTGAAAACAGGAAGCGTACTCGCCTTTCTTGTTGTAAAACGCCTCGTGAACGTACTCGGTGGTGAACTTGTGCGCAAAAATGTGGGGCTCCACATACTTCTTCAGTGTAGATAGGTCTACGCCACAAACGTCGCATTTCATGAGCTTATTGACTTCTGTCTCTACTTAATGTACGTTCCGTACGTGCCGCAGTTTTTTTTCCTCTGGGTGAACATGTTACTGTGAATCTCGCAACAACGGCTTTTATTGCCACTGACAGCTCAATCACAGTCAACCTGCGCCATTCTGAAGCGGAGTGAGCAAGGACGGACATAGCTGCGAGAACCTGTATTTGTAGGTTTTCGAACGGCATCGTAATCCTAATAGGCATTGCATGGTGACCATGAGGTACCCATGACACAAGACCACGAAATGACTAGGGAAGAACTTCACCAAGCACGTGACTTGCTAGGCACCCTTTGGCCACACGGGGAAAATGGAAAACCAACTTAGGAAAACAAATATCTAAATTATGTCATGCATAGGTAACGTGACAGTGATGTCACCCATTCTTTGCAGAGGGTGCCAGACTCTGGCGATATGCATGTCGTCCGAACCGGTGTGAATAAGTATCATACTTACAGCCCCGCAGACGTACACCGCATTTGCGCACTGGGAAAAAAAAGAACTTTGTTATTGCGTTCAACTATAAACAACTTACGTAAATATACGGTACACAAATACTTAGTGCGCAAAATAATTTAATTTTTGTTTGAAAAAAGTAAGAAGTTAAGCACGCGAAATTTGAAGCTTTTGCAGGTACTATATAGCGAATGCAAAAAGAAAAAAAAACGGAACAGCAGTGGTCATAATCACCACGAAAAACTCATGTGTTTTGAAGCAAAAATATACAATTGTTGATGCAGACATGTACACGCGAGATTTTATTGCAATCATCGATGGCCCTCATGCGTAGGAGTGTGCACCACAGGGTGGAGGGTGCAGGGGCGGATGCTGTTTTCTCGCTTGTCACTGAAGAGGGGGGGGTGAAAAATCGGCCTATAATAAGACAAATAGAAAGGGGGCGAAGCAATTCGAAGGGGGGTGCAAAATAACCTCTTTTGTTGACTTCACTCCCCCTCCCTGAAGAGATGTGAAACTAAATGGAGAGTAGCTAACGTGGTCGCTTGGGCGAGTTTAAATGAGCAGATGAAAGAGCACGCTTACAACGTCTCCTCTACAGTTTCGGGCCATCTCGGCATTCATTGCCGAGACTGCGGCTGTGTGCCTGATTTTCAGCTTTGTACCGTCATTAGGCGTAATCAGGACCAGATGATACGTGAAATTTATGAGGCTTCAGAAATAGAAAGGCTGGGCAGTGCATGTGTCAGCAGGCCTTCGATTGCGCTATCACTGAAAGAAATAGATTTCCTTCGGAACGTTAGCACACGTGTTGTTCATGGTGCATTCTGGAGATGACTACGTGGTTCTTAGGTGGATTCTGTTTTGTTTATTTTGTATTTTTTTCTTTTTTGTCAGATACTGCCCAAGTATATATTGTGTGGTTCTAGCAAATAAATTTTGTTGTGAGTCAGTGCCGCTGTCTGTCTCCTTCTTTCTCTTGTCCCTCGTTATCGGCGCTGTTTTTTAAGTAAATGGAGCGCTCATATAAATTTTCCGCCGTGGGACGCGTGCGTGTCGGCCACGTTTCAATATATATATATATATATGTATATATATATTAATTATTTATTTATTTATATGCAGAAGAATAACTTTGGTAGCTGCAAGGTTATAAATATCACAGTAGATGCGCTTTCACATAACAACTGTTTATTCTACCAACGTTTCGACGGGAACCCAGTCTTTTTCAAGGCATATGGGAACCCCGTCTTCTTCAAGGCATATGCCTTGAAGAAGACGGGGTTCCCATCGTCACCAATTCATCATATATATAAATATGATGAATGGGTGACGTGGCCTGGCGGCCTGGCTTATACGCCATGTTTATTGTATTCTCACTTCTTCCTCTGGCTTCTACTTCTAACTCCTAACCACCGCTTCCTTCTCAAGTTACAGGATTCCTTCTCCACGCGGAAAAAGTCGAGTCAGACACTTAACAAAACAACAAAAACGGGTGGTAAAGCGAGCGAAAAATGTCAAAATGTACCATAATTCCATTTCAGAGGGGAGTTCTTTAACTCACACAAAAATATACAGCAGAGGGAAGCAGTCCGGCCATATCTAAGAGAACTCGGGTGGACAAGGCTGGCTGTGGCATTCTGAATAAGATAACCGCGTCCTGCACAACTGCACTGACCTTGACACGGCTTCAGCAGCTGCGAAGAACCAACGATGCTGGACGTGCTTGTGGAATTTGAAGGTCGGACGTCGTTGGCGCTGAGTTTTCTCTCGTGGGTGTTGTATTCTTTGCCGTGCCTGAGATAGAAGCATTGCTTTAAGCTTGCGTTCCCGAGAACCGAAGTTAATGATACGATGTTTGTGTACCTGTAATTTGCAAATGGCAATGTTCAGTCTCTTTCGTGGTTTTCTATGGTGGTATCTCCATCAGTAGGATTGTACATGAAGCCTTGATATCTCCTACAGAAGACTTCCTTGACGTTTCCTTCTACGAATATGGCTCAGATGTTGACTTAATCTTTCCTTTAGTGGGCGTCGTTTCTGACGACCATCCTTAAGCCACAAATCTGGTTGTGATCTCATTTTAGTTCGTTGTTGTGCTTGATGTAACTGCCGTAGTTTCCGGAGTTCTTTGAGTTCTTGATGGCACTGCTGATGTTGCGGAATCTTACGAAGTGGTACTCCTTTAGTAACACGAGCCTGCTTTTTCTTCATAGTTGTTGTGACTAGTAGATAGTTGGTAGTCACTGGGTTGTCGTCATTCTCGAAAGAAAATGAAGGTGGTGCACTATAATCGACAAGGAGGTCTTTGGAGGCTCTTGCAACGCCGTTCTTAATAGACGCTTCTGGTGCGGGGCAGTGCTTGAGAGTTGATTCTTCCGAGCCTACTGTGTTCGTTGGACTCTTAGGTGGCTGGGAACTCGACGGAGACACTGACAAACGCTTGATTTGGTCGGTTTTTGCTTGGGATTGTTTCTCTGTCAGCGCAACTTTGGAAGTTGACTGTTCTGATGCATGAATTTGGACGGTAGACCCTGGGCTTGGCTGAGTATGCTCGGAGCTTGTCCGCTCTATTCCGACCATAGTGAACGCGTGAAACGCGAGTTGGGCGTTATGAGCGACCGAAAGGCCAAGCGACGGAAAAGTAGGAGGTGGTCGAAGTGCGCGAGACGGAAAGTACTGTGCACAAGGGTGGCTCCCTAATGTGAGTGCTATGGTGCAGTAATGACGTAAAGGTAGGTTTTCGATCGGGCAGTTGCAAAACGCGGTGCGGTGGGGGGTACACTCTTCCTGCAAACAGATCTGGCTGCCTTTCATTGAGACAGTGCTTTAATTGATCTTGTTTCAAAGGCCAATTCATTTTTGCTGTCCCAATGCGTGAGCAGTGCTTTTGATTGCGGCGACCGAGCGCGGTTGTCTGTGGATGGTCGGTTATAAGCGAATTTTCGTCGTAGTCGTCATTGTCTTCTTTAAACCAAATGATCATTTCTTGTTTTATCTTTTCCCAAGATTCATCGTTTTGAAATATGTGGATGAGGTACAATTTTAAGGCCTCACCGGAGACGTAGTTGGTAGAGTTGGCGACAATCTCCCATTCCGACCATGATGCAGTGGTTGCGTGGAGCTCGAACAGGTCGAACCAGTCCTGTACAGGTCCATCGTCCGCTGCTCCGGTGTACTTGGGGATGGGAAGGGCAGTCGATGATTCTGACATGGTGCTGGTCGCTGTGTGCGGCCAGAAGATGATTCCGTCGTCGATGTATGGTCAGAGCTTCTTGTGGAGAAATGCGTCGATGACGAGACACTTATGAAGTGGCTGGGAGGTCTTCATCCCGCCGACTCGTGTGACGTTATGTTGAATGGGTGACGTGGCCTGGCTCATACGCCATGTTTATTCTATTCTCACTTCTTCCTCTTCGGCGTCAACTTCTATCCCCTTACCATCGCTACCTTCTTACGTTACACACACACACACACACACACACACACACACACACACACACATATATATATATATATATATATATATATATATATATAGGGTTTATGTGTGTACGGGGTGTGTGTGTGTGTGTGTCATAACAAAAAAGTGGGGAGGGCGAATTGGCAGAGTCACTCACCCGTCTACCCGGGGCGCTGGTAAGAACTCTTTTTGTACGACCACATCTAACCAGCACAAGAACTAAGGTGCACGTGTAGGTAACATATAGTTCGCTGCCAGGTAACATCCGGCAGTAAACATAAAGGACACATCCCAGAGGTAACAAGAACGCATTTTTCCACAGGAAGAGGAAGGATTTCGTAAACATAGTGTCCTGCAGGTAAAATATAAGATGAAGAACCATAAAGGCCATGTAGGACATTAGTAGGAAACAGACAGTACATTTCCAAGACATTATCATTTTTATACGGGTACTGTGAAGCCTCTATAAAGCAAGGACTACGAGTGGTCCCCTGAGGCACTGCCATTATAATCTACGGAGAGTGGAAAGGGGCAGGGGTTTATCCCCTCTTCCCCCATCTCGCCCGGTAAAACTGCCAGACCTTAAATACTGTCCATTCATTCATTCATGCATTCATTCATTTATTTATTCATTCATTCCATAAAGTACGTGTATGTTTCAGGGGAGGGAGAGGATTAACACATGAACTTCATTTTTTGTGTTTCCGACTCATGTGAGTTAATTTGACGAGATTTCAGAGCAGAGCATGCTTGTGTTGTTGAACACCTGCTTACCACGCAGACGACCTGGTTTCGGCTCTCACTGGATTCAGAAATTTTTATTTTATTTGCTTTTTTTCGCTCGCTCACGTGACGATGATTTTTCTCTGATGACAGTTGGCACGAAACGAAAGCATTCGCAGGAGACGCAAGGCGCGAGATTGCGCAGGAGCAGTGTAGAAGAAACGCCGACACCTGATTTTCGAGTAGGTGAGAAAATGAAATGATCCGCAATTAAAATTCAGGTTAACGAACCACGGACGACAGTGAAAACGTGCCGTAGTGGCCCCACAGGTTCTATTATAGGCTTTACCGCACAATTCATGAGCTCTGCGGCAAAGCTACCTTTCAAAATGCGTCATTGCGTGGGATTGGTGGTTGCTTCTGGTAATGACCTTGCGGAAATGAAATTTGAGTAAAAAATTAGACTTGGAAGACTTCCAATATGCAAAATCTAGATGATAACATACGTTATTTTATAAGATTTTTGATGTTTTCGTATGGGCGTTTAAACTTTATAGCATGCGCGGATAATCAGCGGCCATCTTATCATTTTCACTGATGTCTGGTGGCAGATCTCATACTATGGAGTATTTTACTGAAATTTACGGAAACACATTTAGGAGAGCTAGAGGTATTGTTTGTTGAGAAGGAGGAGGAATGAAAGAGGAACGACAGGGAGGTTAGCCAGTTCTCAGACCGGCTATTGTTTGTTGAGATGAACAGTAACGTAATCGTGAGCGTCTCACACAGGTCACGAGATCAAAATTTTAGTCATTTCTGGAAGAATTAAAACATAATTTAGAGCACTTTACGAGTAAAAAATATGTGCTAATTGGCGATTTTACTATAGGCATGAAAAAACTAGAAATCACGGTATATGAACTCTTCATGTTTAGTTATGCTTTAAGAAATCAAATAAGCACCAACAAAAGCTACACCCACGTTCCTAAACAATTGGCCACACTTTCTCAAAAATTGATAGGGAAGCTGCCACAGTAGTATCAGAAGACGTCTCAGGCCATTTCTCTATGTTTATTCATGCTTCTGCCAACTATGTACACGCAAGAAATTAGTCTACCACCCAACCATTTAGGATTGAACACGAAAAGAGTACACGGGCCATCCAAAAAACACAGTTTTTATGTTCAAGCGATAAAGATGCGAACACCACCTCGTGAATTTCTTATCACGACTGCAATTACAATGCATAAAAGCAGAGCGCAAATCTAGCATATCAGCCTTCTTGTGTGCCCCAGTTTGCCCCAGTTGGATGAACGAAGGAATACTCGAGGAAAAGGAAGGAAGGAAAAACATTATTTGCAAGGGTTTGGGATAGGGGTCATGAGCTAGATGGGTGGGGCCCCAAGTCCAGGGCTCCACTGGCTGCCGCCGCCTGCGTAACGTGACGCAGAAGTGCAAGCTGCAACTCTGGGTCAGAGCTGGCGAGCTGTGCCTCCCAGTGCTCAAAAGTATTACAAAGCTTGTACTGACCTAAAAAGGTATCTAAATTTGGTGGACATTTTAGGCATCCCCACGAAACGTGGTAGAGCGATGGCGAGCCACCACACCACAGACACGCATGCCCATACAGCGTTGGAAAAATTTTGTGTAATCTTTGAAGATTGAGAAAGACTCCCGTTTGAATTCTGTGGAGGTCAATCGCGTCTTCCCCTTCTAATGATTTGTGGGGGGCGCTGTATTTTTGTCACATGCCTCGCTGGTTAGCAAGAATATCCCGAGGGGCCATTCTGGATGTGTCATTATTCTCCTCGATAGCTTTATCCTGGAGTGTTTCAAAGGATCGACTGTGCTGTCGAAGATCTGCTCGGTTCGTGAGCCCTCGAGCACAAGCGTCAGCACTTTCGTTCCCCTCCAGGCCTGCGTGTCCTGGACACCAGATCAGCCTGTATTTGTTCGTCAATCTTCCGCCTAAGAATTTGCTCATTTTTATCGGAAGGCGGCCTCTTAAAAAGAAACGGCACGCTTCCTGTGAGTCAGAAATAATAGTTGTTTGCGGTTCATCTCTTTGTTCCTGCGCTTTGATTGCAAGGGCAATGGCAAAGCATTCCGCCTTGGCGATTGAGGACGTGTACAGCGATGCACATGTCACCTTGCAGTTGTCGTTGCTAAGTACTGATGCAATTTACCGTTTAAAATGGTACCTCAAAGTGTCCACATACAAAACATTTGATTTGTTTTTAAAGTTTTTCGGAGCCATCGCACTCTCTACTTTCTGCGCTTTTTGTTTGTTTTTGCGTCCATGTTCTTGGGCAGCAGTGAGATCGAGATCTTGCTGCGGACGGAATCCGGGATTTCCACAAGGACCTCGTCCAGGTTCTGGGGGTATGGCGGAAAGCCCACTCTACCAAGTATATCTCTCCCCGCTTTCGTTTGACTTAGACGATTTCTTTGCGCAGTCAGTAGCGCTGGCTTTACCTCAGGGTATGTATTATATATACCGAGGTGCAAAAGCTTTTGGGTTGGTGTGCTTACCGGTAGCCCTATGGCCCCTTTGTAGGCGCCCCTAATTATAGACTCGATGGTTTCTTCTTCTGATTTGTTTCACATGTGGAAAGTTTGACTATACGTAACCTTACACATTACAAGTGCCTGTAATAATCTATTTGTGTCTCTTTCCTTCATTCCCTGTTTGTGTTTTGTTATTCCATGAATCATTCGGGCAACTTGTTTTGTAGCTGATTATAATATGTTTATTGTATGATTAGCTCGTCCATTACTTTGAACCCAGTAACCCAGAATACGTGCGACGGTTACCTCGCGTACTTTGACACCTTCAATGTGTATGTCGATGCTTCCGTTACTTTTGAATCTTTTTTCATGTACCCTGATAATTTCAGATTTTTCTGGGACACAGCTGAGCCCGCTTGCCTTCGCAAAGTTTTTCAACTGCTGTTGCAGCCTCTTGAAGTGTCTGCTCTTTGTTAGCCAGAAACCCACGCGGTGCCCATAGGGTGATATCATCCGCATTCAGAGTGTATCCTAACTGCGGAACTTAATCCTGAGCTCGCGTGAGTCCTAACATGGCGATATTAAAGAGCAAGGGAGAGAGAATGGCTCCTTGAGGGGTACCTTTGTTTGCCATCTCAAAAGCGTCTGACGTCACTTGTGCTATGCTTATCAAAGCCCGCTTTTCTGTGAGGAATGCCTTGATGTAATTGTTCAACTGCTGTTGCAGCCTCTTGAAGTGTCTGCTCTTTGTTAGCCAGAAACCCACGCGATGCCCATAGGGTGATATCATCCGCATTGAGAGTGTATCCTAACTGCGGAACTTAATCCTGAGCTCGCGTGAGTCCTAACATGGCGATATTAAAGAGCAAGGGAGAGAGAATGGCTCCTTGAGGGGTACCTTTGTTTGCCATCTCAAAAGCGTCTGACGTCACTTGTGCTATGCTTATTAAAGCCCGCTTTTCTGTGAGGAATGCCTTGATGTAATTGTTCAACTGCTGTTGCAGCCTCTTGAAGTGTCTGCTCTTTGTTAGCCAGAGATCCACGCGTTGCCCATAGGGTGATATCATCCGCATAGAGAGTGTATCCTAACTGCGGAACTTCATCCAGAGCTCGCGTGAGTCCTAACATGGCGATATTAAAGAGCAGGGGAGAGAGAATGGCTCCTTGAGGGGTACCTTTGTTTGGCATCTCAAAAGCGTCTGACGTGACTTGTGCTATGCTTATCGAAGCCCGCCTTTCTGTGAGGAATGCCTTGATGTAATTGTAGGTGTTTGTCCCACATCTGATGTTGTTTAATTCCGTTAGGATGGCCTTATGTGAGATATTGTCGAATGCTCCTTTTGAATCAAACGCTTGCGTTAGATGTTCTCCTCCTGTAGGTATATAGCTCAAAACTTCCCCTTGTAATAGGAGAAATGCGTCTTGAATGGAGAGGCCATTGCGGAAACCCCGCATATTGGCTGCAAAAAGGCCGTTGTCCTCTATTTGCCGTTGTCCTCTAGTGGTCCTGTAGTTTTAGAGCCGATTATAAATAACCCTTTCTTAAAAGCTTTCCCATGCATGGCGTCAAAGATATGGGCCTGAGTGCCGGCAGGGATGGCTTCTTCCCGGGTTTAGGTATCGTAATAATTTTGGCTACTTTTCATTCCTCGGGTATCTTCTCTTTAAGCTAATAGTTATCATTAAAATGGTTTGTCAGTGCCTCTATAACCTTATCGCTGAGGTTCTTTATCAGTGCATTTGTGATTTGATCTGAACGAAGGGCTGAATTTCTCTTGCCTGCTTGGGCAGCCGCAAAGACCTCTTCCTTGGTGATTGCGGCATCGAGTATCTGGGTTTTCGCACCAGTGTACTGCATTTCAATACTGCAACTATCAGTATTCTCTCCTATGTATCTGTCCTTAAGTTCTTGTATTAACTCCTCCTCTGTGCCCGGAAAATCATGCATTATTTGTTGTAGTGTTCTGTTCGTGGCCGATTTTAATTTTTCTGGGTGAGCATGTTCCTTAGCATGACCCAAGTTTTTGCAGTGCTCAGAGTGTCCTGTAGTGAACTGCAGAACTGGAACCATCCCTCAGTTGCAATATTGTTAGCGTATTGATTTGCCTCCTCTCCAAAAGCAGCAATTCTGCGGAGAAGGTTCCGGTTGAGTTGCTGGTCTTTCCACCTTTTCAGCATACGGCGCCTGCTCTCCCACAGGTGGAGCAGGTGCCTGTCGACTGCAGGAGTCTCTGCTGTTCTTGCGATACGTTTAGATGTTTGTTTGTGAACTTAGATTATGTACTCTGACCATTCCCCAATCGACTCCTGTACAGAGTCGGGTGGGGGATCACTTCGTCTGTACCTTTCCCAGTCAGTGATCACCGCGTCTCCTATGACACTGCGAGGTTTTGGAGTTGAGAGGGAAATACTGATTATGTAGTGATCGCTGCCGAGATTATCTTCCAGGTTTGTCCAGTTAGCGTCGTTAACATTACGTGTGAATGTAAGATCTGGGAACGTGTCTCGAGTTACGCTGTTACCCAGCCTCGTAGGTGTTGTTGGTAGAGTAATTAAGCTCAATCCTAGTTTGGATACAGCGTGTTCGAGACGCGTTTCCTTAGAGAAATCTCTCGAATATTTCCATGTGGGGCTGGGTGCATTAAAGTCGCCCAATACCACAAGTCGATTTTTCGCCCCTGCAATACCGACGACATTTTTAAGCAGGGCAGCGAAGTCCTCGCGTTTGTCTTTGGGAGGTCTGTTTATATTTAATATTGCGGTTTTCACTTTTCGTCTCTTCAGAGGAAGGAGGGTGATTATCTGAAGATTTATCTGCAAACTTTCTATGTGCGCAACCTTTGCTGCAATACTTTTGCTAACCAGCGAGGCCACGCGGGGATAATTTGGATCTTGTGAACAATTATATCTCTGCAGTTTTACCATCTTGGGCCCAACCTCCTGCAGGCGTATTACGTCCGCCTGAATTGGTACCGAGTTCATGTAATTTTGGAGTGCTGTGGCGCGCTTATGAAAAGTGTGACAGTTCCACAGCCAAATCTCTAAATGTTCTACACTTTTTATATTATTTTTGGCCATGCTGCATGGTCGTTTCCATGCTGTCACGGCCCGCTTTGGATGGTTTGTCAATAACTGGGGCGGACATGGAGCGTTTGTTTAGTGCCCTCTGCAAGCCTCCCACAGCATCGTTAACATACTGCCTCTGAATTTTCAGTTCTTCTACGACAAACTTTTTCATTTCCGCCATGAAATCACTTCAAGTTTATGTAAAGTAGCTATGCTTTCCCTGTTTGCTTGAACCTGCGTCTGCACTTGCTTTACTAGTTCACTGCATTCTGATTGAGTAGCGAACGAGTCATCGTCTATTGCCCCGCCGCAGTGATCTAGTGGCTAAGGTACTCGGCTGCTGACCCGCAGGTCGCGGGTTGAAACCCCGGCTGCAATGGCTGCATTTCCGATGGAGGCGGAAATGTTGTAGGCCCGTGTACTCAGATTTGGGTGCACGTTAAAGAACACCAGGTGGTCAAATTTTCCGTAGCTCTTCACTACGGCGTCTCTCATAATCATATGGTGGTTTTGGGTCTAATCTTCGCCTATCGTTTCCGCGCTCGTTTCTGCACTATCCTTCACGTGGGCTAGACGCTCTCGCACCTCTTTATTGCGCTCGGTGGGGTTGCCTACCGACCCTTGGTTTCGTATTTCTTAACTGCATTTTCTATTTTGATTTTCATTGAAGAGATTGCCATTTTATACTCTTTCCGTTCCGCAGCCATTTGGTGTCTAACTGTTAAATTTTTTGTGTTAATCTTTCGTTCTCCTCTATAATTTTCCGATACTGTGGGCTATCAGTTGCGGGAACATTGGGAGGCACTGGACTCGCCCAGCTCACCTTGTTTGGTTGGTTGTTTTGTACGTCCTGCGAACTAAGGCCAGTGGTTGCTGCTACTGCTTCTTTCCTGGCATAGACAGAGCTTGTATCGCAGCTGCTGCTCGGCATTTTCTTCAAGTTTGGTTTGCCAGAGGCCTCCGCAGGCTTGCTATTGTTTCGCTGTTGCGGGGTCTTTGATGTTGATCTCGATCTTGATTGTGATCTGGAGCTGGATCTAGATGTCGGCCACGTCTGGAGCGTCACTTCCTCTCAATCTGAGTTGAACCAACGAGGAGGTTCTGCTGGTGTTGTCCAAGTTGCGGAAAATCCTTCTCGGCATAGGTACACTTTGTTTGTCTTCGAGGCGTCTCCACTCGTGATATTCGGGGAGCCACAATTTTTAGTTTTTTTTTGCATGCTTTGTCTCCTGTAGCGTGCTCTTCACCGCATATGGCGCAGTTCAGGGCACATTCGTGTCCTTTAGTAGAATCACACGTCCCACACTTGGAGCACACGTTGGCGTTTGGAGTCGGGCACATGTCGGTTCAGTGTCCAGTTGATCGACAAATCTTGCAAACCTGTACGGTAGGCTTGTATGGATAACAGATCGCCTCTGCGCCCATAAAATAGACACACCGGGGGAGCCCGTCACCCGTAAAAGTTATTATTGCTGACTTCGAACTGGCCCAGCATCCTGGCTCTCTCTAACTTCCCCCCTTGTGTCCGTATTCGTAGGTCTACCATCAGGTCGGCGTGAGTGGTTCCGGGTGGTAGTCCGTGAACGATGCCACGCAGCACGTCTTCTGGGTCGGCCACGTACGCATGGAAGGGGTGAATCCATCCTCTGATTTTCAATTGGTTGATCTCTCTTAGCTTGCCGGCCACTTGTTCGTGTGGCGTGGACAATATTAGAATGTTTGATTCAGGCTGGATCCGCAGCGAAAAACTTTCTCCTCTAAAGCTGTTCCGGCAGGCCTCTATAACTGCCACATAGAGCTCCGATCCAAATAGAATTTTCGCTGTGGGGCCCTTGTGTGGTCTCAGGATAAGTTTTATGTCTTCCTTTAGAAGGAGCGTCGGCCCTCGGCGTTTTCTGCGCTGGGAATTCCGCTTGACTTGGCTGTCTCGTGCTGCGTCGACAAGCGGATGGCCTGCAGACTTTTCGTTTTTCTTCTCGGGTTCTTTCTTGCTTTGTTTATAGTTCTTGTTTCTTCTGCGTGAAAGGACGGTGTGCCTGCCGTCCCCCGTCCAAGTAAGAACCAGGCCCGCGTCGTCATCGTTCTTGTTATTGAGAGACGCGGCGCTGGGCGCTCGCGCGTCGTTACTTGGTTCCTTATTTGACGAGACGCTACTCGTGTCATTCGGTTGATTCTCCGACACCAGAGATGCGCCAGGAGGGTCTTCGTTAACGTCCATGAAGACGGAGAATTTCTATGCGTCCTTATGCATGCATGCTGAGTAGAAACAGGGGAATGGGCTGACCTCCGTTTTCCTCTGCGCAAAACGCATAGACCGAAAGGGAGGTTAAATGGTACTAACCATTGACTTCTAACTCGGTCATAAAATGTCGGCGAAAGTTGGTGGAATAGTTGTGAGCCATTTGACGCACACAAACGAGTCGCCGCACCCCGCCAGCGCGGTTTAGCATCCCGGCGCCACCGACCAAAGCCGGCGTTACGGTGAGCTGCATTCGTGCACGTCGCGTCTTTCAATGTTGATAGTTTCTCGTGAAGCTGGTCCAGGTCCCAGATTTTGGTGTCCTTCAAATCCTCGCAACTTCACAAAAAAGATGACGCACTCTTCAAGTAGACTTGAATGAAGTTTCTGCCTGAAAGAGTTTCATAAAGCGGAGAGTTATGTAAGCACGTCCTTACCGCCCTACGCCACCTAGTGGATCCGAAATACTCGAAACTCTTAGATTAGGAAAACATTGGCTGACCAAAATGACGCCAATTAAGGATACTGGTAATCATAAAGATTTGTACTGAAACACGCGCAATCTGTCATTGTCGACGATGAGAAAACGAAAAAAAAGAATAATACACTAGCCCTAACACGAAAGCGGACGGTGACTCAAAAGAAATTTGGCATATAAAAAAGTAGGTAATAAATCTAGAGCATCGGCAACCTGTTTTACCAAATTTAAGTATCGTAGTTTGCAATAAAAAGGAGCGAGAAGATCGTAGTGTATATTTTGTAACTATCGGAAAGGATTCAACAAGTACAAACGAAAATTAATAGCCACCGTTTCGTGAAATTCACGAAGACACTTTTTTTTTCAAATTACTGAAGCTGAAATTATTGCAGTTGTCCGTCAGATGTCACCACAAATTGTCGTCGGACATGCTGGAGTACCAGTTAAAATACTGAAGGACAATAATGAAACCTAAAATGTACCGCTAGCTGTTATTTTCAACCAGCCCTTCACGATAAGGCGGGTGCCCGGAGCAGTTCAAAGGGACACTAAAGATATTTTGAACTCGAAAATTCATTGCGAATTCGGCATTCGCGACCTCTTACAACATGTCTACGGAGGTGTTTTTTTTATTTACGAGGCTCGATTAAGCAACGGCGCTAAGAGCGAGCAAACGTCGCCTGAAGGAACGCATCCCCCCCCAGCACGCGCGCGCGCAAAGGCGGAGCATGGGAGAGATATACATGTGGGAAGGTGACATCACCTTCAGGGTCGAGTCGCCGCCCGGCGGCTATGTGTGGGGCCACCTGCGTCGCTCAGTAGCTCAGCTTGTTCGCGGTTGTGCCTTGTTTCTGCTGCGATCTGCTGCCTGGCGAAGGATCAGTTCTGCCAGTTCGTAGGGACTTGACTGATTGATATGGGGGGTTCATCGTCGCAAAACCACCATATGATAATGAGAGACGCCGTAGTGGAGGGCTCCGGAGATTTGGACCACCTGGGGTTCTTTAACGTGCACCCAAATCTGAGCACACGGGCCTACAACATTTCCGCCTTCATCGGAAACGCAGCCGCCACAGCTGGGATTTGATCCCGCGACCTGCGAGTCAGCAGCCGAGTGCCTTAGCCACAAGACCACCGCGGAGAAACTCGTATGGATTTTTTGCCATTGCACTGTTCTCTTCTCCTGGTTAGATATTTGCGCCATCCGACAACCAGTAGTTGTGTTTTTGCAAGGTTGAGGGTACTCGATGGTGATGCCTAGTAGCTGTGCTGAATATGGCTTCCGCCGTACTAACAGTAGTGATGAGGTCACTTTTCACAAGTTTTCTCGGGATCAGAAGATGGCTGCAAACTTCGCCGCTGCAGTTAAAAAATATTTCAAACCTACAAGATGAAGCGCTTTGTGGCGGCCGTGAATCTGCCGACTTTCGAGGCAACAGCAGCAGTCCTCCTCCCTGCATATGAATGCAAAGCATGCAAGAGCACGTAAAGCGAAAACACGTGTACAAAGATATCCATACGAATATTCGAAATCAGCTATTCTACACGACAGTTGCATGCTTTTAGCGCAGCTAATACACCGTTTAATTTTAACACATCATCAATGTAGTAAGAGGCAGAATTTAGAAAAACGACAATATCATATAAAAAAACAGAATTGCAATATATAAACCTAACTCACCTTGCGCAATTTTCAGCCCCAAGCAGAGCACATATCGCCACTGTGGCAAGAGCGGCACTCGACTGACTCTTTTTTGTTTTTCTCGGGGTAGCATACTGATTCATTGCGTGCGCCTTGCCCGCTGCGAAGTACGATACTGACTGCATTAACAACGCTGCACTCTGAGCTGTGAAATCCACGAACAGCTGATGTTTCGCCACGCCGCCCCCGCGTAGCACGCACCGTGCCAATAGGCTAAAAGCGAGTGTCGATGCTGCTGTTTCTTATCGTATTTGATATGATGTGTATCATGTGTATCAGTTTGCTGCAGTGCAATTAAGCACTGGCATGCATCTTATAGGTGCCAGTCTGTGTTTCCGACATTTGATAGAGGTGGCTGGTTGGGACTCGCTTTCCTCTGACGCTTCAGGCGTCACTATTAAAGTGGCGACTGGCTCAAACATGTACGGTTGTACAGAGAACTCGGTCCGAGATTCACGGTTCGCGATACTTATAGCGACTGACCGATTTCAACGGGTAGTGGTGGTTGTGGTAGTGATTAGAAGAGGAAAAGGCGCCTAATTTCTGCAGCCCGATAGGGAGCATGGTGCAGCGCCTCAACAGATAAACACGGCATTGACTGCTAGCGAGTGCAGTCAACTGTTCTCAACTTCTTGGCAGTGACGTCATGGAGCTTCGACCATTCACAGCAGCGGTGAGACTCGCAATGGCAGCCGTGGCACCTGCTGCTCGTTTTAGACAAAATAAAATTGTTTGTGTTGAAAATGCAAATTTTCGACTTGATGTTTGAGTTCGCCGCATGAAATTACGTGTCAAGACACCATAATCTCGTTTTTTTAAAAAGTGCCTCATTGTCGCTTTAAGATAGGCAGCATGAAAAGAATTTCCTCAGGTGAATGTTCTAATACCACAGCAAATTGCCACCCCATAGCAATTTTATTATGTGTCAACACTATTTTTAGAAGCTTTTTGCCAAAAAAATGATGACCTGTATTACAAAATACAGAATCCTGACAAAGATTAAACATGGCTTTAGAAAAGAACACAGAACGGCTGCTGTGGTAAGCTTTGTGACAAAAATAGTAAACCTTACATCAAACGATAACCATTTTGTCCTCGGCATTTTCTTGATATAAGAAAAAAGCTTTTGAATCAGTGCTATATTACTTAAGACAATTCAATGCTATGAATTTAAAGAAATACCTGAAAGTGTTTTTGTTGTTGTTTTTCCGATCACGCTCATTTTGTACAAACACTTGGTAACTAATCAAACAGAAAACTCGTCGAGACGGGTGCGCCGCAAGCTTCAGTGCTTGGACCGAGTTTGTCCTCCCTCTTCATTAATGATTATCCTCTATCCTCAACTAATAAGCAAGCAGCTGTGTATACAGATCACACTACTTTATTTATATCTCATCACGCTCTTCAGGAAGCCGTATCACTAGCTAAAAAAGAACTCTAAATGAATTTTCATGGTTTAAACAAAACAGCTTATTATGAATTACAAAAAAAGGTAGGTTGTTTTCGCCTCAAACTTAAAAGTGATCCCTAAACCCGTGATCCGTTGGGAAGAATTATCTTGTATAAATTAAACTTACATGCTTACCTTGGTGTGACATTATACCATTTCATTTCCTTAATATCGCACATAGACAATTTGTGTGAAAAACAAAGTTTTGGATCCTTTGCTATATGTAACGCTAGAATCTATTTTAGCTCACACATACCTCATATTTTATACGTTAACGTTTTTTGTTTTCACGCAACTTGTTGCATCCAATCATGGAGGTAGACATAAGCCTGATATTGCTTGGCTGTTACCATTTTGCAAAAAAGAGGTTCACGAGCCATTCCATCAGAACCCAAGAATGCACCGTTGGCGGCAATTTTCAGGAACGTCGACATAATGCCTTTCAATATGGTTAGGCAACTAAAAATCTCAGTGTTAGTACACCAAATAATGAATATTAGAGTAGTTTTTCACTCACAAATTTTAATAAAACACAGAGGTCGTACTCAACAGGCAGAAGAGCAAAACATTATTCTAATCACGATAGTACTACGCAATATCTACAGCAGTTAAACAATACCTTTGTTGCTGATAAAGTTTTGAACTGTATGCCTCCCGTAATAAAATAGCCGCAAAATATCTTACAGTCACTCAAGAAGTTTTTTATGGGGGGGTTACCAGTTGCCATAATAACGTCGTTGGATTGTGTTTACTTGTCACACTATTTCTGTTGTTTTTTTCTTACATGAGCAGTATTTAGTTGACTGATTTGTAGTAAAATTCTATGTGTAGAGATCGTACTCGCTAATTAAACCACAACATCATTAGTCTCTAAAGGATACTTACCTAGCCATATGTGCTACGTATGCGGATGTTTTCGCAGAATGTTTGTAATTGTCTTTATTGCAAATAAATTTTTCTTGTTCTATCAAAAGCAGCCACCAGCGCTGGTTCTCGTAACCACTATCGGACGGAGTAACAAAACATTTTAACTAATATAATCAGAGGACAAAATAACAATCGAATCCGCGTCGACGCCGTGGTAGCCCAATACTCTACCACAAAGCTAAGCTCGTGTTTGAAGCTTCGTTGCAAGCTGACCCTGCGCAGGTGCCATGTCGGATAACGAATCTTGTTAACATGTCTAACAAGCCCCGCAGTGATGGTCTAGTGGCTAAGGTACTTGGCTGCGGACCCGCTGGTTGCGGGTTCGAATCACGACTGCGGCTGCTGCATTTCCGATGAAAGCGAAACGTTTTAGGCCCGTGTGCTCAGATTTGGGTGCATGTTAAAGAACCCCAGGTGGTCGAAATTTCCGGAGCCCTTCACTACAGCGTCTCTCATAATCATATGGTTGTTTTGGGACGTTAAAACCTACATATCAATCATCAATACGTGTAACAATGAGTTTTATAACAGTAAAGTAACGACCAGGTGTCAAACAATGCGAATTGCGCAAAAAGTCGACTGTTGAATGCTCCAACCCTTTAAAAAAGCCTTAGCCATAATTAATCATTCTAGTCAGCCGCAGAATCAGCAAAGTGCATCGAATGCCTTACAAGCATGTAGTGAGTACCAGGCTTTTCCGAAGACTGACAAATCATGACATTTTGCACGATTCTCCACTACAC
The DNA here is from genome assembly GCA_013436015.1 of Rhipicephalus annulatus. Classification (NCBI taxonomy): domain Eukaryota; kingdom Metazoa; phylum Arthropoda; class Arachnida; order Ixodida; family Ixodidae; genus Rhipicephalus; species Rhipicephalus annulatus. The sequence goes on along the minus strand of WOVY01004534.1, from coordinate 30,837 downwards.
AGAAATTTCATTGATTAATGACGTAGTGGGTGGAATGCATGCGTTCTTGTAGTAGTTGCTTCAAAAGTGTTCAGAAAAAGCTCCAAAAATAACTCTCTTCCAGCTTTCGCTGTGGCTGTGCTGCACGTTAACCACAGGCCTGGTGGTTTTATTCATAACAACAAGCCATGTTATTTCGCTTTTCTTCACGCTGTTATAGCAATTGTCACTTATGACAATAAAATTTTCCCGCCACTTGATAATTGTTACAAGTGGGTTCGACTGTATGTCCATCACATTCAGAAGTAACCACTTATTATTTACAAATAGTAAACCTGATATATTGACTGTGAAATTTGAAAAGTCAATGAAAATATGAAGTCGCACAGTACCGTGAAAATTAACACTTTCCTTTACTGAAGTCCTGAGTATTAGAACCTAATAGACATGTCTGAGTCAGAAATTCTGGTGAAGGAACGCAAGCATGTCAACTTTCTTCCTTTTCAGTCTGCTTCTTCTGCTTCCCATACCCCGGGAACGAAGTTTATTCTGCAGGGAGGTCACGTGGCTGATAATTTGTCAACGGTAGTGTCCTAAAACTTATTATCGATTGCGCAATGAATAGTTTGATAATACAGAGCTATCAATAAAAATGCCGCAATCACTTGCCATCCTTATCGCTTTGCTTGCGACGCAGGTGGCTAGTGTGTATGAAGGAGTGATCCGTGAACTTATCTTCGTGCCGCGTTTTATCGGAAAACGCCCCTCGCCAATAAGCCGAGGGCAGCCGTGGGCACCTGTGTAGTAGTTCGCCATCTGTACGGCGGTTCACTTGTTTCTTTCGGGCGCAGGTCAGCCCAGTGAAAAATAAAGATTGTTGCGGCTTGCTCCTGATCCTGTCGTGCACGTTCCTTCATCGTCGTGGCGGCTTGACAACTGGTGGAGGTGCTGGTTATGCACCAGGTCCCTGAGCCGACAGCTGCACGGAAGGACGAGGCCCCTAAAAGCAGCGACGCGACTCGCAGTAGCCGCTGCTTGCAAGGGTTGCCACCGGAACCCGGAACACTACCGGAGTGCACTCGACAGAAAAAAGAACACTCGACGTCAACCATGAGCCTACCAGCTGCGCCAACCCCTGTCATCTTGCAACAGCCTCGAGTGCCTCCAATATTCCACGGCTCGCCTGCAGAAGATTGGCTCGACCAATTCACTCGGGTGGCTTCACTAAAAAAATGGGATGACGCGATGAACGTGAGTCTTGTTTATGTTTTCTTCGCACTCGACGGCCCCGCTAAAACGTGGTTTGAAAACCACGAGGCCTCTTTGACGACGTGGGAGGTGTTGAAGACTGATTTCTTGAGGACGTTTATCAACATGCTGCACAAAGAAAGGGTTGAAATTCTGCTACAATCGAGGATCCAAAAGCCTAACGAAACTGTGCCTATATACGTCGAGGTAATGAAGCTCCTCATCCGCCATGTGGATCCGAACATGGCAGAAGAAAAGCAGGCTGGGCTCCTAATGCGAGGAGTAAAAGAGTCCTTTTTCGCTGGCCTAGTTCGCAACCCGCGAAAAAACCGTTGCCGAGGTCACGCAAGAGGCATCCTCCATTGAGAAGACCTTAGATTCCCGAAACCACCAGTACAACCGTACAGCGCACATAGCTTCCATGGACCCTCAAGCAACGTTTGCAAGTAGCACCAACTTGCGTGAAATAATACGCGAAGTCATCCGCGAGGAGCTGCGGCTACTTATACCATCACCCTCGCAGCCTCCAGAAGCGTCACTCACGGATGTCATACGCAACGAAGTTCGCATTGCTTTGAGTGTTTCTCGGACGGCGACTCCATGTCAAGAAAACAGGGAATAAGTTACGCTGCCGCATTACGCAGCCCAAGGGGTACCGCCAACATGTGCCGTGAGCATTACGAACCATCCCAGCGATCGCCGTCACCCGTCCACTCACCTACTTTTTTGGAAGCGCCGCGAAAAGCAGACCTCTGGAGAAATCCCGACGAACAACGCCCACTATGCTTTCACTGCGGTGAGCCAGGCCACATCCTTAGATACTGCCCTTACAAACGCGTGGGACTTCGTGGTTTTGCCCTCAACGTACCACGGCCGCGACCCGGACAGCGACCACGTGAAGTTGAAGACTATACTTGCGCCATGCCGAGTATCAGCCCACTCGTCCATCACGATCACCATCACCGCCATACAGCCGCTACACATCGCCAGGCCGTGGCAACGTGGCGGCAGTGCGAGGAAGGTCCCCGAGCCCTCGTAGGGGAAACTGAGTAAAGCAGCCTTTGGAGGCGAGGTTGCTTGCCGGCGATTGGACGAAGAACCTCCACTGATCATACCGCACGACGACGGCGCCCCGACGGAGACACCACGGCTGCTACGATGACACTTCGCACTAAGCTCGACGGCACGCCCCAACAGCCCTTGCAGCACTCGCAGAAGCCGTGATTCGACACCAAGACTGACGCCCAACTCGAGAGCTAAAGTCTCTGACCTAGACGTACTTATAGACGGCCGTAATGTAGCCGACTTTTCTGTAATAAGCGGAGCCTTCGCAGAGCAACTACAGAAGGTAATGACTAGATGGGATGGTCCCGTGATCCGCACAGCCGGAGGCTATCTCGTGTTGCCAACGGGACGATGCACAACACGAGTGACTGTCAGTGGACGTACTTACCCAGCGTGCTACATAGTCCTGCAGCAGTGTTCCCGCGATGCCATCTTGGGCATGGATTTTCTTACCGAACATCGAGCAATCATCGACCTTCAATCAAGACAGATCACACTTTCCACGGGCCAAACCATTCAGTCAGGGACCACCCTAGGGCGCCACACCATCCTGCGTGTTCTAGATGAAGAAGTAGGCATCCCACCAAGGTCAAGCGTCATAATACCAGTGGTTACAGGCAACACCGAGGATGTTGAAGGCGTGATCAAGGGCAACAGGCAATTCCTCTAAGACCAATAGCTTGGTGTCGCCAGAGGCATCGCCTACTTCAAGAATGGACAAGCTGACGTGCTCGTAACCAACTTCGGCAGAGAACACCGAAACCTCAACAAAGGCAGCACGATTGGCTTCTTAGATGAAGTAGGGGACATTCCAGGCACGTTCGCCATCTCCGACCAATCCCACCAAGACTCGTCAATGCAAAACCAGCCGCCTGCGTTTGACATCAACCCTGAGCTTCCCAGCGACAGGCAAAATCAGATTCACATTCTCCTCGAGAGCTACGGTCACTGTTTCGCAACCTCATCCAAGGTGCCGAAAACACCAATTGCCAAGCATCGGATCATAATCAGCGAGCACGCCCGAACTTTCCGCCAAAGCCCGTACCGTGTGTCGCCGCGAGAGCGTGAAGCAATTCGGAAACAAGTGGACGAAATGCTTCGCGATGACGTCATTCAACCTTCGAAAAGCCCTTGGGCAGCACCAGTCGTTCTCGTAAAGAAAAAAGACGGAAGCTCCCGGTTCTGCATCGACTCATGCAGGCTAAACAACATAACCAATAAAGATGTCTACCCGCTCTCAAGGATAGACGACACCCCAGACCGACTCTGTCATGCCAATACTTCTCATCCATGGACCTCAAAAGCAGATATTGGCAGATTGAAATCGACAAAAGGGACAGAGAAAAGACGGCTTTCATCTCTCCTGACGGGTTATTCGAGATTAATGTTATGCCATTTGGGCTTTGTTCTGCACCGGCAACGTTTCAAGAGTAATGGACACGGTGTTGGCAGGCCTGAAATGGCAAACCTGCCTCGTGTATCTCGACGAGGTTGTAGTCTTTGCGGCAACCTTTGAAGAACACATGCGCAGACTGAGGGCCGTACTCATTGCAATCAAGTCTTCAGGGCTTACTCTAAAGCCTGAGAAGTGCCGCTTTGCATATTATGAGCTGTTATTTCTTGGCCATATCATCAGCCCGGACGGTGTACGACCTGACCCCCAGAAGACGTCCGCTATCGAGCATTTTCGTGGCCGACAGACAAGAAAGCCGTATGAAGGTTCCTTGGCTTGTGTGCTTACTACAGAAGGTTTGTAAGGAATTTTTCATGGATAGCTGAACCTTTGACGAACCTAACAAAGGCTGATGTACCATTTCAATGGGAAGCGCCGCAAGAAAAAGCCTTTAAGGGACTCCAGTGTCGTTTACAGTCCCCTCCCATCCTTTCACACTTTGACGAAGATGCCCAAACTGAAATTCATACTGACGCAAGCAGCGTGGACATAGGCGCGGTCCTTGTCCAGAAAAGCAACGGGTTCGAGAAAGTGATCGCATACGCTAGCCGGTCGCTGTCGAAGGCGGAGAATAACTATTCGACTACTGAGAAGGAGTGTCTCGCAATCAATTGGGTGACATCAAAATTCCGTCCTTACATTTACGGATGACCATTCAAGGTTGTGAGTGACCATCACGCCCTCTGCTGGCTTGCAAATTCGAAAGATCCCTCCGGCCGCCTCGCTCGATGGAGTCTTCGTCTCCAGGAATTCGATGTCACCGTAACATACAAGTTTGAGAGGAAGCATTCGGACGCAGACTGCTTGTCAAGGACCCCTGTCGATGAAGCCCCAAAGAACGACGACGACGATGACAGCTTCCTTGGATCTATCAGTAGCAGCACTTTTGCGCAACAGCAACGCGCGAACCCTGACCTCGAGCGTCTCCATGAATACCTGGAAGGCAAAACTTCATCACCACCTGCATCAGTTAAGCAGGGACTCTCATCCTTATGTTTTCAAAACGGCATTATCGTAAAGAAGAACTTTGCGCCCAATAAAACTACGTATCTTATTGTCGTTCCCAGCAACCTTCGAGAAGAAATTCTACAGGCTTCTCACGACGAACCGACTGCTGGACACCTTGGATATGCGTGCACTCTTCGCCGAATCGAAGAGAAATTCTGCTGGCCACGACTGCCCACCGACGTCGCGCGGTACGTAAAGACTTGCCGTGAATGCCAATGAAGAAAGAGGCCACCGACCAGGCCAGCCAGGCTGCCAAACCCTATACCACCCCCAGCAAAGCCTTTCCAATAGATTGGAATAGACCTTCTCGGTCCTTTTCCGACATCAACTTCTGGCAATAGAATGATAATCGTAGCAACTGTTTACCTCACTCGTTATGCCGAAGCAAAAGCCTTGCCGAACGGAACAGCACAGGAGGTCGCAAAGTTTTTTGTCAACTGCGTCCTGTTGCGACATGGTGCCCCCGATGTCCTCATCACGGGCAGGGGAACAGCGTTCACGGCAGAACTAATGCAAGCTATCCTGCACCACAGTTAAAACAGCCACCGGAAGACTACTGCGTATCATCCGCAGACAAACGGCCTCGTGGAACGGCTGAACAAAACTATCGCTGACATGCTTGCCATGTATGTCGATGCAGAACACAAAACCTGGGACAGCATCCTTCCATTCGTCGTATTTGCCTTTAACACTGCAATACAAGAGATCACACGCATGACGCCTTTTAGCCTCGTCTACGGCAGAGAGGCAGCTACAACGTTTGACGCCATGCTCCCAGATGTCACAGAAGAGAACCACAACGTCGCCACCTACCATCAACGTGCAGAACAATCCCGACAACTTGCACGCCTGCGGATTAAGGAACAGCAATCCATCGACGCTCTACGCTACAACTTACGCCGCCACCATACGGAATACAAACCCGGTGACCGTGTGTGGATTTGGACCCCCATTCGCCGCCGAGGACTCAGCGAAAAGTTGTTGTGCCATTATTTTGGACCCTACAAGGTCATATGTCGTGTTAGTGAACTGGACTATGAAGTTGTCCCCGATGGCGCGATGACACCGCAACGGCGCCGCGCTAACCCAGAACTTGTGCATGTCATGCGCCTTAAACCTTATTACACGTGGTAATATACCTTACAGTTTGCAATGTCAACTGCAAATTTTGATCTTCCTTTTTGTTTTCGTAAGTTCTTATGACACTGTTCTCGGTTTTTGATGTTTGCTCTTTTAAGCATCGGGCCGATGCTTATTTAAAAGGGAAGTAATGCCGTAATCACTTGCCATCCTTATCGCTTTGATTGTGACGCAAGTGGCTAGTGTGTATGAAGACGTGATCAGTGAACTTATCTTTGTGCCGCGTTTTATCGGAAAACGCCCCTCGCCAATAGGCCTAGGGCAGCCGTGGGCACCAGTGTAGTAGTTCGCCATCTGTACGGCGGTTCACTTGTTTCTTTCGGGTGCAGGCCCCGCCGCGGTGGTCTAGTGGCTAAGGTACTCGGCTGCTGACCCGCAGGGCGCGGGTTCGAATCCCGGCTGCGGCGGCTGCATTTCCGATGGAGGCGGAAATGTTGTAGGCCCGTGTGCTCAGATTTGGGTGCACGTTAAAGAACCCCAGGTGGTCTAAATTTCCGGAGCCCTCCACTACGGCGTCTCTCATAATCATATAGTGGTTTTGGGACGTCAAATCCCACATATCAATTCTTTCGGGCGCAGGTCAGCCCAGTAAAAAAATGATTGTTGCGGCTTGCTCCTGATCCTGTCGTGCACGTTCCTTCATCGTCGCGGCTGCGTGACAATATCAAAAGTGCCATCAATAGTTCTGCATCACTACCTCATAGTCTAGAACGCCAAGATGTCCAAGCACCTCAAAAGGCCCGAAGTATTACTGCAAAATTTTTTCACCGAAGCCGAGTCGGCGTATTTGTGTCCAGGCCCTCACACGGTGGCCTATAGCGATCGCTGATTTGATGCTCAGACGCGCGTGTTCTATAGCATCTCCAACGCAGTGAAGGCCGACAGTGACTTCGAGCATTTCTTCTCTGGTATTGTTGGCAGCATGGCGTCAAACGTTTTTTTACCGGGATCCTTCGATGGACGAAATTGTACGGTATCATCTGCGTCGTAACTTGCACAGCAGAGACGTACACATAGCATATGTACGGAAGGATGGCATCCAACGTCTTATGTACGGTGTCGACAACCATGGCCAGCATGTAGGCGATGATATTATTTGGACACTCGTTGACGCCACCGCTTTGTGGGTGGGTGGCGCCGCACCGAGAGTGATTTGTCTGGCAGGTGGCTGCATCACAAGATTCCCGAAGAAGCGTAGCAGTAAAGGCTATGCTTTTGTCAGTGATAAGAAATTCTGGGGCACGACGACCAAAGATGCTATCCTTAGTGAAAAATTTTACTTACTGGTGGCACTGCCTTTAGGCAGGACCCTTGTTTCGGTGTAGACTTGCCGTCGTTTGCAATGGCCTCAGCAGCTCTATCCAAAATAGCTGGAATAGTTTGCGAGGTGGTTAGATACATATGTGGAGTTTAACGTCCCAAAACGACCATATGATTATGATAGACGCCGTTGTGGAGGGCTCCGGAAATTTCAACCACATGGGGTTCATTTAGGTGCACCCAGACCCGAGCACACGGGACACAAGCATTTTCGCCTCCAACGAAAATGCAGCCACCGCAGCCAAGATTCAATCTCGCAACCTTCGGGTCATTGCGAGGTGGTTCGATCGGCTGAACAAGGCCTGCTGGTCTTGTTAGTGGTCTCTTGCGTCCCTGACCTTCTCGGTATGTTTTTACGTAAGTAACGGCAGACAGCCCTGCCGCGGTGGTCTAGTGGCTAAGGTACTCGGCTGCTGGCCCGCAGGTCGCGGGATCAAATCCCGGCTGCGGCGGCTGCATTTCCGATGGAGGCGGAAATGTTGTAGACCCGTGTGCTCAGATTTGGGTGCACGTTAAAGAACCCCAAGTGGTTGAAATTTTCGGAGCCCTCCACTACGGCGTATCTCGTAATCATATGGTGGTTTTGGGACGTTAAACCCCACTTATCAATCAATAAAAAACGGCAGACATTTAGTTAAACTCCTGAAGTCTTCACGAAAAGATAATTGGTTCGAAACTTTCGAGCAGTTGTCCGGGCATACTGCCTGCTCGTTGAGAAACGTCACAATGTCATTTCGCAAAAAAAAAACGTTTACACTCCTCACTTGAATACTCACAGAACAACGTCTTCCCTGTTCTCGAACAACGTGGGAAGATAAGCACTGGATTGTGTATTGTTTTTTACTAAGCAAACTATTTTTTCCACAAATTGATGGTCGAGTAAATGAACAATTAAAACTGTGACAAATAACGAAGATGTTTTGTTGCGTTGAGGAACTTTATAATTATTTTGGACATGGACAGAAGAGGCCTAGATGCTCAAATGTTCCAAGTCATCTAAAATATTTAGGAGTGTTTTAAAACAATTGTACTTACCATCAAAGTGCCTCTAGAAAATGCCACACAGTTTTAGATATAAGACTTCATTTTCCAAAAGTTCACGTTTGCAGGGTTTACGAGCGCCATGTCACTTCTTTCCTTTGACTCGGCCCATTCAAAGGGCTTCAAAAGGTCCGTGCATTCACCTGATTCACAAATGTTTTAAACAAATCATGTTTTCCCTCGAGGACAGTTAGCTTCAACAAACAGATAAACCATCCTTGAACAGTAAAGTACCAGAAGCTTGTGCTAGCATTCATAGCAGAACCAGTTCTCAGAGAGATGAATGCTAACGGAAAGGGCGACCAAGTGCAAATGGAACTATAGAGAACAGTAAAAAAACCACTCCAACGTATTAGAGTGTGTGGTTTTAGCGCCCAAAAACTAGGAATGCTTGCCAATGTAATATTCATACCTTCTGCGCCTGAAAGAAAAATTATTCCCAATATGTTCCAAAGTAAATAAAACAGGAATAAAGTCACAGGCATGTCTCAAAGGGCACGTAAAGCGATTTGTGAACTGTATTGAAGTTGTCGTATATTCGATTCCGGTGTCCTCTGCAACGAAATATACAGAGCGTCACACGTAACTTTTGCCAGAGCTTATAAATATGCCGGAACACTTAATTGCGACGCGAGCTGATCCATGTTGCTAACAATTTCCCGTGTTTAGTCTATTTTTCGTGCTCTCAAATATTGTTTATTTAGATCTGTTTATTACCTAACTTATGAAGGAACGAATATCAATAAAAACTTTCAGATAGAAAGTTCTAGATTGGTTTGCAAAACAAGCAAATAGATAGTTTTAAACATTATATCTATTAAGTAAATTACAAATGCCCGCAAAATACAAAAAATTAACACCTGACAAACCCGATCGCGCCTCAGTGCGCACGATGATTCCAGTGCTCCCTAACTTCCCGCGTACAAACGACACGCTTTCCTCGCACCGGTTCATGACAGCGATAAGCAGTCGCAGCGGTTATCGTTCGTGTTGCCGGTAGCAAAACGTGTTCATCGTAAAGCCACTACTCTCTTTACAGTGTCTAGAAATAAACCGCCCAGTGTTCTCAGCGTGGGCTAGGAGATGGCTCCACAGTTGATGACTGCCGGCAGCACCCGCATGGTGCGCTGCTGTGCGAGTGGGTGCATTTGCGTTCAATCCTTGCTCTCCGCAAGCGCTGCGAAGCCTGCAGGAGGCCGAGCTGCGCGAGGCCAACCATTATTTTCCTGCATTTTCGGAGTGTTTTTTACATATTGCTTTATTGTATAGGAACTACTCGATTGCTTTCACAGTACTGGCGTTTGCAATACCAAAGGAGATCATTTTCTGGCATACATTTCGCCATCCGCTACTGCCTGCAAAAAAAGAGATGCAGATCCCACGTAAGTTTGGAATCACCTCTATGCAAAATGACTCTGTTGTAATTTTTTATCAAGTGGCGCTAAATATATGGAAGAAATTGAATAGTCAACACTGGAACCAGCATTGGCGTTTCACGATCATTTGGCTCTTCTTGCAAAGTATTTCGAAAACCCGAAGTTAAGAGGGTGATCATGAGGGCACCCAGACGTAGGCGATTCAATAAATAGATACATAGATAGATGGATAAATAGATAGACAGACAGACAGACAGACAGATATACAGACAGACGGATGGACGGACAGACACAGATTTACAGATGGACGGACGGGTGAACAGACGAACAGACAGACAGACTAGACGGATGGAAAGACAGATGGACAGAGAGACAGACGGACGGAAAGGCAGACAGACGGACAGACGAATGGACAGATGGACGGGCAGACAGACGGACGGACAGACAGACAGGCAGATGGACGGACAGGCAGATAGGCAGACGGACGGACAGGCAGACAGACAGACAAATGGACAAACGGACGGACGGATGGACGCACGGATAGACAGGCGGGTGGACGGATGGATGGACGGACGGACAGGCGGACGGGCAGGCAGGCAGATGGATGGAGAGACAAACGGACGGATAGATAGACAGATGGATAGATAGATAGATAGATAGATATTCAAAGTGGTTGCAGTACGCAAAGAAATTAATTTTAAAAACCATTGACGCTATAACTACCTGAGTTGTTTTTGAGAATGCGCTTTGTTATTGAGAGCAAGAATTATTACAGAAGACCCTAAAACCTTTACCTCTTAGCCTGCATTCCATTAGTATTCGAGTGGAAACAAAGACTGATGACATGCCAATAAATAGTCGGACACTCGCACCATATTTTTTTATTTACAGAATACAGTCGATTCACCATGGGGATTATTACAGGGGTGAGCTTGATAGTCAAAACGTTGTTGGAAAGGGAGTCCGACGTTTACTTGGGAGAAAATTAATGTGAATGAAATTCGAAAGGGTATTTTCAATTTTTTTAGATAAATATTATTACTTGAATTTTTGCCCTAAACGGCGATTTCATTCCTGACACTGTTCACCCTAATCCAAAAACACAGTTCGCTGGAGTCACTCTCAGAATGCTTTTCTCACAAGACAGCCTTCGGATTGAGCCTTCTGCATGCCCTCTTGATCCTACTTTTTTATTCAGGAAACCGTGCTGGATCCGTTAGTGCGGGTAACAAGACACCTTTTCCTTGTTCGACCGATAACGTCTTTGGCATAGCGGCACAATACACGCCTTTTCTTTGCATTGCCGCTTAGCTTTTAGCATCTCAGTGTGTTGCAGTGTACATATGGCACCGTCGAATTTCGCAGTAAATCAGATGGCAGCTGTCGCACACTGATTTTAAACGTGGCGCGGCGCTGGCAGCAACAAGACGAGAGAAGTTGTTGTTCTTGTTGTTGTTGTTCAGCTATTGATAGTGGCGCATACTCACTATGGTGGATTGGCCAAGAATCGAGTGGTTTAAAAAGTTACTGTTCAGATTTGGAATAATAGAGGTATAACAAAAAGATTACCGATAGCCTAGGAAAGTGTGGTGCTTAATGTACTGCATACAAATATATAAAGAAACGAATTTATCCTTAGAACAGAATAATTTTCAGATTTTATACGTATATAAGTATGTGGACATGTTTGGATTATAAAACTGGGTAATTAGTCAACTTATTAGTTTCATCAATATAGTCCCGGACGGACGCGCATACCGTCGCATTAGAAAAACCAGAAATGGAAGCTCCAAAAGGCAAAATGACAGGCACAGATAAGACCATACCAGTACCACGAAAAGGTATTTCTAAATGGGTTTTTCGTAATGTGTTAAACCACCTGTAGGCCAAAAAGAAATGATCTATTGTTTCCAGTTCATCACAGAACGCGCACAATGGCGAAGGTGCCTGAGCAGACCTGTGTTTGTAGGAGTTTAGATTTCGCGCATCCATGCACCCTCTCGATACGCAGCGCCACTTGTGGCATCTGAGTTCAGTCTTCATATGCGCGGCCACCTTCTCTCGTACGGAATGCGCGCACTCAGCGCACTAGGCAGTATATCTGTAGACACTGTACTATCGTTGCTGCCCTGCCGAGACAGTCAATGGGGAAATGCTATGGTTGCTCGTACGCCGAACGTTAGGGAGAACTAGAATCATTGTGCGCACTGGCACACAAGTGGTTTGTCACGGTATTTTCCGCATTTGTAATTAGCATAAAAACGCTAATGCTTAGCAGATATAAAGTTCAAAACCATCTAGTCGTGAAGTTTCTCAAGCCGATCTACAACTTTCTCAGTGAAATTTTTATCTATCTTCGTTTTTTGAGAATTTAGTTAATTAAACATATCTAACAAACAATATTTGAAAACACAAAAATTGTTCAACTCCAGGCAACGGTGAGCAACATGCCTTTGCTCATGTGGTAAATATGTGTTCTGGCATATTTTTAAACTCTGGCTAAAGTTGCGTGGGACACCCTGTATAGGGCTAACAAGAAGAGGCCTTAATAAACAACTAAAAGAGCATTCCTACAACGTAAGTAGAATTATTAGTGATCATCTCGACATCCATTGAACGGATAGTGGATGTGAGCCAATCTTTTCTTTTTAAACAGTAATAGCAAGAAAGGAAGATAAAATGACTAGTTAAATGATTGAATAAGCAGAAATGAAACGTACCAACACTAACTGCGAGAGCATTCTGTCTGTAACTATCCGAAAAGAAATAAATTCTTAGAACTGAAGATTATTTGTATAGCACGTGTTCTTTGTGGCATCCAGCGGTGATGATTCGCTGATGAATATCGAAGACAGATAGGGGCACCTTGCTAACTTATATTTTTTCTATTTTTGCTGTACATTTTTGTTTTTGTGATGAATTATATCTGCCCAGATGTCAATAATAAAATTGGTTGCAATTCGGCCTTGTTGCGGGGCATCCGTCATCCTGTGTGTTCCATCTGAATTTCACACTTTTTTCCCATGTTATAAACATGAACCGACAAGCCCAGTCCTCAACCCAAGCAAGCCTTGCTCTATCACACCGGGATACTTTTTCCTTCGCGCTTGGCGATGAAAGAAAAATGCCGGCACGCCGGAGGGCTCTGGTTACGACGGCGCTCCGGCGGACGCGTCTCCTAGCTGTGCGGCGCGAGCATACACCCCCATTGTGGCTGAAGCTGTCTTCAGACGTGGGTGGACGTCTCCTCTTGTAAGTACTATTCATAAATATATTAATTTGCATAACTTTTTTCTTGTTAAGCTATATGTGTTGTGCTGTGTTTTCACGAGTGTGACCCGTGCCTACGTGGAATGCAACATAATTTCAAAATCAAAGTTCTGTGCCTAAACCATGCGCCCGAAAGTGCATGTAATGTGTGGGGGTGATGACGTCTGTGCGATGGCACATGTTTTATCATATATATATATATATATATATATATATATATATATATATATATATATATAATTCGGACCCACAGCGAGGACGAACTTCTCAGCTTTATCGACACTTACAATGCTGTACATGCGAACCTACACTTCGCACACACATACTCGCAAGTAACTGTAAATTTTCTTGATGTTACCATAACGATAGAAGAAGAGAAGCTCTCTACAACCCTATATCGCAAACCAACGGATCGACAACAATACCTCCATTACCAAAGCGATCACCCACGCCACTGCAAAAACAGTATTCCATACAGCCAGGCTCACTGGTTTAAGCGAATCTGCTCTAGAGACGCTGACTTTGACACGAGCTCACAGAAGCTAAAACTTATGCTCGAGAAAAAAAATACCCCCACATGTAATTAATGACGCTGTTCAAAAAGCGAGAAAACTAAAGCGTGAAGACTTACTTATGAAGCGACCACCACAAAAAGACCCATAACGAACAAACCTCTGCTTGACTTACAGCACAAACTTCCGCAATGTAAACAAAATCCTTAAACGACATTACAACATTCCCGAACAAAGTGAACGTCTGAAACGCGCATTCCCATCCGCTCCAGGCGTCGTTTACCGACGACCACGTAACTTCAAAGACACCCTTGTCCACTCTCAAATTAGCATATCACCCCCCAATAATTCATGCCGACCTTGTTTAAAGCCACGATGTCTTGTATGTAAGGCGATGCGAGAAACACACAAAGCAAACAGCACACAATCCAAGTTTTCGATTAACATACGAGGAAACCTAACATGCGATTCTTCTAGTGTTATACCTACTCGAATGCAACGTGTGTGGTATGCAGTACAATGGACAAACAGAAACACCATTTAGGATTAGCTTCAATAATCACAGAGCCCATGCGAAATCAGCTCCAAGTCTACCTCTATCAAAGCATCTCAATCTTCCCGACCATCCATTCGACAAACTATGAGTAACGCTCTTAGAGACGGGAGTTCAATCCAATTGAGAACGTGAACAACGAGAGTCATACCTTAGCCACCGATTTAACACCCTCAATAGAGGAATAAATGAGAACCCTGGTACACTTGCAGCAAGTAGCATTAGAAAACAATAACGGCAATAATGAAAATATAACTGAGTTCACGGCACTGCAGCTGCGAAGGGCACTGGACAATCCAAAACAATTCCAAGTGTAACTACACTTTCTAAGTGCAGCTGTTGTCTGTTTTCTGTTTTATTTTACTACCCAATCAATTTAGCCATGCATGACATGCCCAACAGCAACCTTGTGCACATACTGGAGGCCCGCACTGCACGCGGAATCCAGAAGCGGGCAAGGAATTCGCATTGCGTCCGCTTACCAGCTTCTGCCGCAATACGGGGCACCCCTCTTTTTACGACAAAATGTTGACAGGGCCCCGAGTAGTTAAAGTTAGAACTGCCTAACATGCCCGCTAACCAGCCTCTGCCGCAATACGTGGCAACCCTTTTTCTACGACGAAATGTTGACGAGGCTCCTAGTAGTTAAAGCTTAGAACTTCCTAAAAAAGCTCTTTTTTGCCCCACACCGAACCGTCAGTGCCTGGAGGCGCTGTCCGGTCGGGAGGAATGCGTCAGTGAAAGGAAGCATACACAGACCGCTGACATCAGAAAGGTGAGGGGGAGAAAGGGGAGAGAGGTGAAGGGGGAAGTGGAAGGAAGAGTGGAAGGGGGGGCGCCCGAGGGAAGTGCACCTTATAATATTTTTCTCTTTTTTTCTTTTTCTTTTTCTCTTTTTTTCTTTCTTTCTTTTTTTCTTTTTTCTTTTTCTCTTTTTCTGTCTTTTTCCTCTTTCCTTGCCCTCTGATTTGAGATTGTAAAAAGCTGAGCACCAACAAACCGTACCTTTAATCCTGATGAAGGCCAGACTCTAGGCCGAAACGTCGAAATAAAGCACGTTGTGACCGCTCACGGAGAATCTACTGGACTATATATATATATATATATATATATATATATATATATATATATATATATATATATATATATATATATATATATTAATTTATTTATTTATTTACAATACTGCCAGTCTCTTACGAGACCAAAGCAGGAAGGCATGAGTATCAAAATACAATGAATGCTAAGTACTTTCTTACAGGCGGCATACAGAACTGTAGTTATTTTAATTGGTAATAATAATCCTAGTTACATAGAAACATTAGACATAGGTATTTATGCACTCCAAATATTCACACTTCGGAAGCAGCAAACTAAATCTTTGCTGCATAAAAAAAATCAATACAGTTTTATACAGAGAAGGCATTGTGTAAACTTATACATCCAAATAAATACTACTGGAAAACAATATTGGAGGTCATGGTTGAAGAAAGCCGTTGTCTCAAAGTATACTCTCAATTTTTGAAGTGAATTCTGCCAGTGATGTTACGTTAGTAATGGAGGGATCTAACCTATTCCATTCGCTGATTGACAGGGGGAAAAAGGATTGCTTGAAACAGTCGTTGTTGGAAGAGTATTCTTTGATAGTGTATGCATGTTTATGTCGTAGTGTTCGTGATTCTGCCAAAGATGTGTACCTGGATGCATCGATCCGGCTGTGGTTATGCAGAATGTGGTGTAAAAATTTGAGACGCGCGATTTTTGCTCTTGTTGCAAGAGTGGGTAGACCGGAGGTTTCTAAAAGGTGTGTGGGCGAGTCGGTGCGTTTGTACTTATTATGTATAAACCTAATGGCCTTCCTTTGAACCCGTTCAACTTTTGCTATATTAGTAACACCTTGCGGGAACCACACAGTGTTAGCGTACTCCAAGATTGGTCGCACGAATGTGGTGTAAGTTAGGAGCCTAGTATCTGTCGGCGCGAAGGGTAAACGCCTTCGTAGAAAAAACAGTTTACGCAAAGCCGATGCTGTAACATTGTTAATGTGCGCATCCCATCTCAATTCGGAAGTCAAGGTGACGCCAAGATACTTCTGCTGCGTAACTCTTTGTAAAGGTACGCCGTTAATTGTATAGGTAAAGTCGGAGGGTTCTTTTTTCCTGGTTACCGTCATGCAAACTGTTTTTGTTAGGTTAATTAACATTTGCCACTGCTCACACCAGTGAGCAATCTTACTCAATGAATTATTTAAAGATAAATGATCGTCCGAACTGTTAATTGCTCTATAAATAATGCAGTCGTCTGCGAAAAGTTTAATTTTGCAGTCTATGTTATCAGTGATGTCATTTATGTAAATTAGAAATAATAATGGCCCTAGGACGGAGCCTTGGGGAACACCTGACTTAACTGGGGCCGTCCACGACGATACTCCTTCGAAAACCACGAACTGTGACCGGTTTATAAGAAAGTCTCTTACCCAGTTCGTAATTTCCCCATCCCCAATAATGTTCTGCAATTTCGAAATCAGTTTAGTATGACACACTCGATCGAACGCTTTTGCTAAATCAAGTAGAATTACGTCAGTTTGGCCACGGTTGTTTATACTGAGTGCAAGGTCGTGGACAACCTCGGTAAGCTGCGTGATTGTTGATAAACCTTTCCGGAAGCCATGTTGATGGGGGGACAGGAGATTGTTGTTTTCTAGAAAAATAGTTAAATGCTTAGCGATTATATGCTCTAGTATCTTACATGACGTACTGGTGAGGGATATAGGTCTAAAATTAGAAGGAACAGCAGTATCTCCGGTTTTGTGTATGGGTATCACGTTTGCTACTTTCCATTCTGATGGCAGTTTTGCTGTTTCTATTGATTTGCGATAAATTATGCCGAGGTATTTACTACACGGTTCTGCGTATCGAAAAAGAAATTCATTTGCAATATCATCGGGGCCACTGGCTTTCTTCGTGTCTAGATTTAAAAGTAGGTTAAGAATCCCGGGGTCGCTTATAACTAATGGTTCAATGGGAATTCGAGCTGTGGGCAAGGCCGCAGGAGTGGTGCCATTGTCATCAGTAAAGACAGATTGAAAATAATCGTTGAAAATATTGGCCTGGTTTGTTTTATCGCTATCGCTTAAACACGTCTTTGTTTCAGCGGCAGAGCGAAAATGTTTCCAGAATCGTTGAGGGTTGTTTTTTATGTAACACGGAAGCGTTGTAGTAAAATATTGCCTTTTGGCGAAGCTAGCTTTTTGTTTGAAGTCTGTAATAGCACGTGCTAGGTTAGATACGGTATATATATATATATATATATATATATATATATATATATATATATATATATATATATATATATATATATATATTATCGTATAGAATCGGTCAATCAGACAGAAGCCAGAAACCAGAGACAACGCCCTGGCTGCGTGCCGGCTGTTCTTATTCTGCCCCTCTGCCTTCTCTTTCCCTAGCCGAGTATCCGCCCTTTCTGGAGCCCCAGTGGCGGTGTAATCTTTACAATATATATATATATATATATATATATATATATATATATATATATATATATATATATATATATATATATATATATATATATATATATATATATATATTCAAGAAAGAGACGACGAGACTTTCACGGACGCGTCTAAACTTAGCGTTTTCAGCTGGTGGACCAGCCTTCGTATGCCGAATGCTGGTCCACCAGCTGAAAACGTTAAGTAAAGACGCTTCCGTGAAAGTTTCACCGTCTCTTTCTGCATACAACACGTCGGGTCCAGCGTGAACGACGTTGAAATAGTCTGGTATATATATATATATATATATATATATATATATAATATATATTATATATATATATATATATATACTCCTCTTCTCTCTCAGCTCACACCCGTTGCATTAGCCAGCCCACTGGGCGAGTATGAATCATTCTGCATGTTGAGTGTGAAACGGCTTAAGGCGGGCGACGTATACCAGCTGGGTCCAGTTTGACCGACGGCCAGCTGACGTCAGCTGTGCTACCACGTATGTCAAATCGCTCAAGCCATCGACAGTGAAGAATGGGCCATTTACTGAGGTAAAAACTTTTCGCATAGGCCCCGTTTACATTGTGGCATCCACAACCACGCAAGTCTCCTTTGCAGTATGCTACAGACTGACGGCGGCTGACATAGCTTTCCTTTCATCGGTGTTGCGAAGCCACAGTACGAAGACGAGCAATACGCCGGACTTCTTCGGCTAGGCAGAGTGTCTTGGAGACAGAGTAGTCGCTATGGAAGTGAAATGGTAGAATATTATCGATGCAGCTAAACCGTGATTGTGCGTAAAGGATGTAAAAGGAATAAAAAAAAAGAAGGACTGTAAGTGGTTGTCTCATGTTTGGCCGTGTTATACGCATAGGTAATGAAAGGGAGAACATCATCCCAGTCCTTGTGGTCAGACGATACGTACATGACCAACATGTTAGTCAGAGTTTTGTTCGTACGTTCTACAAGCCCATTCGTCTGAGGGTAATACGGGGATGAATAGTGGAACTGCGAATTGCACAGACGAACCAGTTCTTCGACAGCGTCCGCAACTAACTGACGACCACCATCACTAAGGATCACTCTGGGAGGGCCATGCCGAAGAATGATGAATCTAAGCAAAAACATGGCCACGCACACCGCTTTCGAGGATGGTATCGCTGCAGTTTCTGCGTAACGAGTCAGATGGTCGACGCATACTATCACCCATCAATTGTTGTTAGACGAGCATGGAAATGGGCCCAAAAGGTCAATACCAACTGGATCAAATGGTAGATGAGGAGGTGGCAGCGGATGGAGAAGACCTGGCGGAAGAGCAGTAGGCCGCCTGTAGCGTTGGCATTGTTCGAAACGTGCGACATAGGGCTTGACTGTGTCCCACATTCTTAGCCAGTAAAAATGCTCTTGTAATCTATTTAAAGTTGTGATGAACCCCAGATGACCACCTATCGCATCGTCGTGCATGGCCTTGAGTATGTCAAATTGTAAGCTCTGTGGTACGACTAGCAGCATGCGCCTTTAGCCGAATAATTTGTCTTGTATAAAAGGCCCTCACGGACGCAAAAGCGGCCTTTGGCTTGAGGACGCGATGCCGTGGCAAGTAATGGCTCCAAGCTAATATCAGCCTTTTGTTCTTTCTTGAAAGCACTTAAGTCTGGGAGTGTTGAAGAAATGAAGGCAAAACAGTCGTCAAAACTGTCTTCTTGACACTCAGTCGTCTTCAGGGGAAAGCGGGAGAGACAGTCGGCATCTGCGTGGTGGTGTCCAGACTTGAACGAGATGACGAAGTCGTACTCCTGAAGCCGAAGAGCCCAACGTGCCAGTCGACCAGTCGGGTCACGAAGATTCATCAGCAAGCATAAAGCGTGATGGTTGGCAACGATAGTGAACGAACGTCCATAGATATAAGGTTGAAATTTGTGTACCACAAAAACAGCTGCCAAGCATTCTTGTTCTGTTTCGGTATAGTTGCGTTCAGCTTTGTTGAAAGAGCGACTGGAATAAGCCACTACGTTCTCAGCTCCTTGATGACGCTGCACAAGTACAGCACCGATGCCGATGCCACTAGCATCCGCACGCACTTCCGTAGGCAAGGACGCATCGTGGTGACGCAGTATAGGCCCCGGCGTTAGTAGAAACTTTAGCTGGTGAAACGCATCGTCGCAAGCTGAAGTCCAGTTGAAAGGGACGTCCTTTTGAAGAATACATGTTAGGGGATGCACCATGGCAGTGAACCTTGGAACGAAACGACGAACATATGAGCAGAGACCCAAGAAGTTCCTCGATTCCGTTACAAATTTTGGTGGTTCGAAAGAGCTGGCGGCCTCAATTTTTCGTGGGTTTGGCCTTGCTTCATTTTTGTCAACGAGATGTCCAACTACTAATGTCTCCGTTTCATTAAAACGACATTTCTTAGAGTTTAGGATCAAGCCGGCCTTTTGTATTCAATCGAAAACAAGACTGAGATGTCTGTTAGGCTCGTTCAGTGTGCTACCGAAAATAATTACATCATCTAGGTAGCACAACAAATTTCCCATTTAGGTCCTTGAAGTATTGTGTTCAAAAATCGTTCGAATGTTGCCGGTGCATTACAAAGACCGAACGGCACAAAATTAAATTCATAAAGGCCGTCAGGTGTCACAAAGGCCGTTTTCACTTTGTCGTTTGTGTGCATGTGTATTTGCCAATACCCTGATCGCAAATCCAGTGACGAAAAATAGGCAGCGGAGTGAAGGAAATCAGTGACGCCATCAATTCTAGGAAGTGGATGCACATCTTTTTTGGTGACCCTATTTAGTTTGCTATAGTCAACGCAAAAGCGCCACGATCCATCCTTATTTTTTACAAAGATCACAGGCGCTGCCCACGGACTAGATGATTCTTGGACAACACCTTTCCGTTCCGCAACATATCAGTGACCGGTTCAGCTATCACTGCCCTCTCTGTCAACGGCACGCAGTAAGGTTTTTGACGAACGGGGTGTGCAGATCTATTGTCAATTCTGAGATGAGAACGAGAACGTGGTAGTGAACTCTCCGTGTCACCTTGTGTGAAATCAAACACCGGAAGATGTGTCATAAGAACGCGTGCAAGAGCGTGGCGTTCATGTGAGGGTAGCGACTTGCCGACAAACAGGGGCGATCAGTGACAGCGACCATGCTGGAAGGTCAATATGCACAGATGATGAAGTGGACAGGCTATTTATTGCCGCCATAGTAGCTGACACCATATTACAGCGAAAGGCATAAAAGGTGCATTCCATCTCAACGCGTCCGTGTGGACTATGAGTAGGAGGTTGGCCGAAGCAGGGCTTGCCAACTGCTTCGCGGCCCACAAGCGCCACATCACGGACACGGAAAGATCCATGCGACTGCACTTTGTGCGTTCTTTGCAGACATGGGGATCAGAAGAGTGGGGAGAAGTCGTGTTTAGCGATGAATCAACGTTTTCAAGTCGCTGAGATCAGGAACAGCGATTATGGCGTCAAATGAACTCGAGGTAACGTTTGCGATTTGTCTGCTACATTAATGTCATCCTTGTACTATTTATCAATGAATCTGTAGAAAGAGTAGTGCACAGGGTAAGTAACTGCAGCTGGTAAAAATTAATCGCAGGTCACTTACTACAGTGCGCCTGAACTACGTTGTGGTTAAGGCAAATAAAGCCTAGCACTTTATTGTCTTTGAACTTGCTGTGAAGCTTTGGTTAGCTTCGATTCCATTTAAGCTGTGTTACTTCTTATCGTGAGAAGCTCGCCAAATTTAGGCATTTTATTGAATGTTTGTATATTGTACCTCATTACCTTAGAAAAATACAGTGGAATTTGCGAGGCCTTCTGGAACGCACTGAGGGTGCCTTACCAACATGTCGAATATTTCTCTGTCTTGGCGATCTCGCCTAATTTAACTTTCATTATATGGATCTTCAAGTAAGACGAAATTGTTCGGGGATAAAGTGATTATGTACCAGTGTTGTTCTTATACATGCGTGTAACCGATCGAGCATTTCCTTCCTCGTAAGTTATTCACCACAGTACACGCAGTCGGTCTTTGCCAGTGGCCAATGCTCTGTGTGTGTCTGGGCCGTCATGACCAGGGAAGGACTTGGACCACTGGTTCTTATCGATGGGAACCTTTTAGCCTCCACGTACTCTCTTATAATAGAGAGAGAATCACTTACTAATGTCTTGAATTGGCTGTTCAAGGATGGTCGTTGCGTGTGCCAGCATGACAGGAGCCTGATTCACACTGCTCGCAGTGTGAAGTCTTTGCTTGAGGGCCTTGCTGTGTGCACATTGGAATGGCCACTTGTAGGAGCGGACCAGAACCCAATTGAAAACGTCTGGGGTCTCGTGAAACGTTGCCTTGCGGCGCGGAATCTTGAAAGTTCAACGGAGGAGACCCTATTCGCAGCCATACAGGAGGTTAGGGAGGCATTTCGTTAACGCCCCGAGATCGTGGCCGCGTTTTACAATTCAATACCATCTCGTGTGGCGCAAGTGATTGCCGCCGATGGGCGTTTGATTAAATACTGAAAGTAGTAATCTTTCCTGGATAGCAGTTATAGCTATCGTTTTCTTTTTTTTCTGGCTTCTAAGAATATACTATTCATCGCGTTGCCTGGTTATTCATTCAGGACGCGCGATATTCAGTGGTTTACTGCATACCACTGCACGCGCGATATTCGCACCAAGAAATGGAGCTGGCATAACGTCTCCGAGACAGAGCACAAAATTCATCACTGCAAGATGAGCATATCACGCAACTTCGTTTGAGAAAATCTGAGACACTGCATGTTTACCGCGCTGCATCAAGAAAGAAAGCGTTTTGTATGGCGAGCTCAAGCCATGCTATTACATTAGAGGCATTTTCGCCGCTATATTATCACTCGGGAGTACCGGTGCTTGCACAGCGACTGCAGAAGTGGCACCTTGCACCGTCCGCATCATTTCGAGATGCGCGCCGTTGAAACGAGCGAAAGGGCGGGCTGCCGGGTGATATGGGACGAGCGTGCGCAGTACGCGCTCCCGAACAGAGCCGTGCAGCCAACAGAAGTTGCAACGACGCGCCTCGGCACGCGCTCCCTTGGTATTTAAAATTATGCACTCGACTGTTCAACCAAGCAGTTTACAGGCGGGCCGCGTTCGCGGCACAATCAGCAACACAAATGGTAGGTGATACATATGTTTCCTGTGTTCTTGCAGCCTTATCGTCGCTTGAGCAGCAGTGGAAGGCTTTTTGCACTTTGCTTTGCGTGAAAAGAGCAAGGAAAATTAAAAAAAACAAAAATGGGTGTTGTGTGTTTTGAAACTGCTGTGGATATCTCACAAGCTTTGCGCAGCCAGCCTATACAAACGAGTCCACCTTACAAAAGGCAAGTTTGTGCGACAAAGTTTATTTAGTTTTGATAAAGCATGAATGAAACAGTGCTTTCAAAGAGATTTCACGGAAGCAAAAACAAACAAACAAACAACCAGTGTTATTGGGCTGCCATGTGATGAAGTGTGCATTAGGGCAAAATTTTTGTTTATTTATTTTCTTTTTATGCCCACAATAAGAGGTAGTAAGAAGACTTTACGATAATAATTCGGCATTGTTTAAATAGACTGCGTCGTAGAGAAACAATTACATTGCATATCATGGCATCATAAGTTTGTATTGATCTAGCTTCAAAGATAAATTATGGTAAAAAGACCTAATCATGACCATATGATTTACAGACAAGTGGTTAGTGACATTGTGTTCTTGAGAAAGTACGTGTATTTTATACTATTGTCACTTCATTAGTCACATATCAGCACTTAAACTTGCCACGATAACATATGAATATTTATAGCACTCAGAAGGTGTGCCACTTATTCATGGCTATTGTAATTGCAGTTCTATCAGTCAGGTTAATCTGTTGAATCTTGTTATTTAGCCACCGTGATCCTTCCTGTTGGTTATATTGTTTTACATTTTGTTGCCATTGTGCTAGGAATCATCATTGAATATTTTGACTATTGAGACAATTGCTGGCAAGGTAGAAACTGCCGGTATTGTGTCTGGCTCTACTATTTTATCATTACAAGTGTGCTGTTTATTTTTGCCATGAATCAATGACAAGTCACCAAATCAGAGACCTAAACAGAGTGGCTGGGGTTGTTCAATAAGCTAGTGTTCTACGTGTTTCATTACAAAGTGGTACAATTGTTGGTGTTTAACGTCTAAAAGCTATCATATGATTATCAGTGACACTGCAGTGGGGAGGTACAGAAATTTTGAGCACCCGAAGCTCAATAATGTGCGTATAAATCTAAGGACAAGGGCCTCAAGCATTTTTTCATCATCAAGAATGGGTTTATTAACAACATGGACCTTACTCAATATTGCAGTCTTTTACACTACATTGCTAACTACACTGAGAACCAAAACTGTCGGAGTATACTAGCACACAGTACAAGAAATCACTTCTGATGTTTTGAATTTCTTCACTATGATATATTTTCCCCCTCTGTACTTTAAGTGAAAAGTTTACAAAGGATCTAGTTAAGAGCATCTCAATTTCGCGCTTGTTTTATGTTTTGTTAGAAAGTCTGCAATGGTACTGTCAAGTGAGATTTATTGGTGAGACATTCATTTTTATGCATACAAAAAGCTTAATGAACTTTATTGTATCTTCTTAAGAAAGACATTTATGGGAAAGCAGGAGGTGTTGCTCACTTATTTGTTTGTGTACAAGGCAGTGTATTGTGAGAACACTTCTAAGTGCCTCACTGTACACTAACGCGAACATTCCGTACATCCTATATCATTTGGGATAATATTCTCCTTGTGTTTTATTACACACACAGAGTGTTATGCATGGTACTGCATAGAACCTGCCCAATAGAATGCCAATTTCAAATATTTGCATTGCTAGAAACGCCACTAGGTGGAACTGGCTTTATACGGCAAAGTTATTCCTAAGATGGACAGTTGGGCGAGTTGTTGAGTAGTAAGAGTTAAAAAAAGCGAAAATGGCCCATATCACAGTGAAATGATATTGAAACGCAGAGGACAATCCGCTACTAGAAATGGAAGTGTGATGCCAACCAGAAGAAGATGCACACATTGTACGAAAAAATTACAAGATAAAAGTATCATGCAGCTGCAGATTGATTACGAACATCACCAAAATATACATACATGCGGTAAACGTCTGCTTATAGTACTTCATTTCCCTGGTCTCCTAATTTCTACTTTTATGTTGGTTTGTTATTGCAGTTGTTTTAACTATGGACTGAAGTCCTAACTGATCAACACTCTGTATACATTCGCCATCAAATTAGTTTTAACCTCACGGCGTATCAAGCTCTAGGACACAACATGATAACCACCATCTGGTGTATATAGGAAGTTCTAATTTTTAGACCTTTGATAGCTTAATTTCAAGTTTTATGCATCGGAAGTACCTGGATTAATTTTATAGGGGTGATTGTGCGTAAGCCATGAAGTGAAAAATCAGTGATGCAGAACTTTTTAGGTTGCAGATGACATTAGCTAGCATTAAAATATTGTAAATATTTCTCTATTGATTATGTAAAAATAAGGCGTTGGTGTATTAGAGTGGCATGCAGATGCTGAAGTGTAAATTGATTATGCGAAAATTCTTTTCATTGAAGCGTTCACTTCAATAAAGGACAGCATTTTGCATCATATAGGTGGATTTCATCTGAAAGGAATTGTAAAAAAAAGAATGAGTGCAGGGGTGCAGTGAAGGGCTCGGTGAGCCATTATCACGCATATACAACTGCACGCATGTTTAACTGCAGTATGACGAAAGCTTGTGTTATCCGAGCGGTGAGGTTATGATCTCGCTTATAGCTTGTGAAGAGAACTCTGAAGAAATCGCATCCTCGACAGACAACCTGTTCACCCTGAAGTCCCCTCTCAAAGCTGTAACTAAATATCTATTCAAAAGGGCGAAGTGCAGCGTGCAGGCATGCCAGCAACACAAAAGTTCTCCGGAAAAAAATGTTAATATATACTAATGCACGAGGAAGGCTGCACATTCACCTCTGCTAGCTCGAAACACCGAGAACAAGTGGAAGTGGAAGCAAGACATGTGCTGCGGCTAAAGTACAGTTAGTTGTAGCGCTCGTTTTTACAGTATATAGAAGTAATCGTGCAAATTAGGCTGTGCCATAAGAATTTGCCGTATAATTAATCCATTTTCCTTGCTTGTTGTTGTAAATCTGTGTGGTCACTTTATTTTATTGATATCAAGAAACGCTTTATGAAAATTCCTAATATACAATATATTTCTACACAAAACACGCTAAACTTGGTTTGACAGTGTGGGCAACTGTGGGCGCAGGTTAGCCAGATGAGAACAGGGGACGCTCGAGGACAACGAGAGGCTTTTATATACACGAAGACGGACAAGGGAATACAAACTACATAAACTCACACATATTACACGCGTTCACGGTCTTACCTTGAAGGGAAGTGAATGTTCTAGTTCGTTCACTCACGTTGTACTGTTGGAGCGTGAACGTTGCAATTGACATGGGGCTCTCTCGTCGTCAGAAGGCGGGGTTTCTCGTGCTTGAGGAGTTCGTACCGAGGTGGGGCCTGGCCTAGAAGGTAACCGCCAGGGGCGGGCATCCCATTACAGTGGTCAATGCCTGGGCTTGCTTGTATTCACACCTAGAACAGCGTACCGACGACTGCCGTGAACAGGCCTGGGACAGCGTCTTGCTCCAAGACGAGAACAGCAACTGGCTGTGAAGAACGTTGCTTCAGACCAACCCAGGGGTGAGGTGGGGCGATTCTCAGTCCAGAACGCACCCGAGGACTTCAACGCCGAGACAAGGCCCGGGCACGGAGGGTCAGAACGAGCAGTCGCGGCGTGGCTCAAACTTGTTCTTCCGCTCTTCTTGCCGATGTTTGCCGAGCTGCCCCCGTGGCTCGGGAGCTTTTCACGAGGTCCGCGCACGAGCACGCGCAAAAGGGAGCTTCATTGTTTCACAGCTATCACCATCATGGTGATTCCCGCGCATCTGAAATGATAAATCGGCCCCGCACACTGTTCACAAATAAAAAGGCCCCGCACACCGATCTTCTACGTCAAAGAACGACGCACACTCTCCAGGGCAGTGTTTCTCACCACTTCTTCCCCCCCCGTTCAAGAACAGCGAAATGGTGGGAAAAGAAGGGTAGGCATGTTCATAGAGTAGATGACGTGATACTCGCGTCAAGAGTTCTTGGTGTTTCTATACGAGTAATCGGACAATCTAGTCAGTAGTAATAGATGTGCGGCTAAGATAGTCGGCACTGACATTATCTGAGCCCTGAATGTCTTCTACGCGGAAGTCGTAGTCCATCAAGAGTAGGCTTCAGCGTAGTACTTGTGTATTGATTTGTCAGGTAGAGTTGATGTATTTCAGTGGCTGGTGGTCCGATTCAAAATGGAGGGCCTGCCATAGAGGTACACATGAAATTTCTGGACACCCCACACGATGGCGAGGCATTCTCTCTATATTGTAGAATATGCCACTTCATGAGGTAGCAGCTTTCTAATAGCGTAGGACACTGGATGCAAGAGACCATTGTGTAAGAGGACAGCTTCAAACTCCGTTATGACGTGTCAGTGCGCAACACTAAAGGTCTTTTCAGGTTGGGTGCTTTCAGTATGGGTTGATTTGACATCATTGCCTACTGTTTGTGAAATGGACCCGATGCTTTGCGCCAGCCAAGCTTATTAAGACTTCCTTTCTTCGTGAGCTGGGCAAGTGGATGTGAAAGTTCGGCATAGTTGGGCACAAACTTTCGGTAGTAGCCGGTAAGTCCGAGAAAAGCTCGAAGCTCATTCTTACTTTCCGAGCGTTTAGCTGGTACGATTTTGTCTAATGTGTCTTTCTGGGGTTTTAGCAATTCTTTCCCGACAATGCGACCAAGGAAGCTAGTCGTCAGGGAACCTATCTCGCTCTTCTTCGGCTTGATAGTTGAATGTTCCTCGCGCACACGTTTAACTACATGGCTTAATGTGACCATGTGTTCCCCCCATGCCGCGGTAACAACAAAAACATCATCAAAGTTGTAATAGACAATGTCAAAGTCGCCGAAGACTTCTCGCATCAATCGGTTGAACACGGTAGGTGCACACTTTATGCCAAAAGACATAACCCACAATTGGTATAGGCCCGAGTCGCAGGAAAATGCTGTAAATTCTTTTGACGTATTGGCCATGTGTACCTGCCAATATTCTTTTGTGAAGCCAAACTTCGAAAAGTATTTACGCCCAGTAAGTCGTGCAAACAATATGTCAGCGCGAGGAATTGAGTCCGCACCCAGAACGACCACAATTTTAAGTTGACGAAAATCAATGCAGAGGCGCATCGTGTCATATTTCTTCGTGACAACCACAATCGGCGCTTGATAAGTGGATGTAGGCATCTCTACTAAGCCCAGCCGTAACAACTCCTGGATCTCTTTCTCAATAGCTTCCTTAACAGTGAAAGGTATGGGGTATTGTCGGACATGTATGGGCTGAGCGTGGTTAATTTCTGCTGGCTCTCCACAACGTCAGTCTTTCCCGGTAAATAAGAAAATGTGTCGTGGTACGCGGGAAGAGGCTCGTTGACTTGGTTTCTTTGTTCTCTAGTAAGGCTAGATGCTACAGCCACTTCCTTCAAATTGTGCGTTGTGCAAGTGGGGCATGTAATAAATTCTCTCCGCCTTCAATTTCCATTTGATGGATAGACGTTATAGCATCAGCTGTCATCGTTGACGTGTCCGGGGCCGTTCGCAGCTCGTACTTTTTGAGCATGTTGATGTGGAAGACAGTAGTTCTGTGTGCGAGGTCCACAGCCTAATCCAATGGGCTTTTCTTGTCTATCACAGTAAAGGAGCCCTCCCATGTTAGTATCAGTTTGTTGCGATCGGCGGGTAGCAGCACGAGAACTTTGTCACCCACGCTTAAGTCCCGCTTCTTCGCCTTGCGATCAGAATAAGTCATCTGGGGAACATGTGCCTTCGCAAGGTCCTGAAATGCTATTTCACAGGTTCGTTGCAGTCGTTCCCGCCATTCTACGATGCATTCGTAGGCTCACTTGGTCGCGTCATCCAACTTCGGGTTAGTCCACAAGTCTCTCAAAATCATCATTGGGCCGCGAACGTATCGGCCGTAGAGTAACTCGAACGGCAAGTATCCGGTACTCTTTTGTGGCATCTCCCGATACGCGAGAAGGAGGGGGCCGAGGTGGCGGTCCAAATTTTTCGGGCTTTCCTGACTCATTCGGTGGAGCAGTTACTTCAACGTGCCGTTGAATTGCCCCACTAACCCATTTGCCACCGAATGGTAAGGGGTGGTTGATAATTGCCTGATATATTGTCACGTAAGAGTGAGGGTAGCCCGAAGACAGGAGACCGGGAGGTTAGTAGAAATAGGAGATCCGTTTATTTGGCGGACTTGCGCCCACTCAAGGAAGACAGACACACCGGCTTAGCGGGAGGCGAACTGCGCGTTCGACGCCCGTCCGGTAACATAAATATCCCACTGGAACGCAAGGCGCGTTCGACGGCCGTCGGGTAACAGAAATGTCCCACTGGAACGCAAGGTGCGTTCGACGGCCGTCGGGTAACAGAAATGTCCCACTGGAACGCAAGGCGCGTTCACCACCCGAGATACAGTCGCCGTAGCGTCTGGCGCTATCTCGTTATCAACGAATGGTCGACGTGCGGGCCATCATCTTCGCAGATGAGACGCGGTGCATCCTGGACCACGATAAGGCCGCGTGCCGGCGGTATCGGCATGCGCAACACTATCCGCAATACGCCTCGTGGCATTGCTCCCCTCCTCAACGTAAGCATCGACCCGATGCTTTGTTTAAAATAAAACCAAAACAAAAGGACAGCCTGCGCGAAAGTAAATGGCAAACAAGCACGAATCACGCACACATAAACAAAACAAGAGATGCAAACAGGGAGCCTCGTTTAGCGCGCAAGATAGGGCTTCAAACGGGCGACGTGTACCACTTCTTGTCGTGCGCGGCGTCGTTGGGATGAACTAGCCCCATCAGGGACTACTTCATAGTCCACTTCACCCACTTGACGGATGACTTTGTATGGGCCGAAATAACGACGCATGAGTTTTTCGCTGAGTCCTCGGCGGCGAACGGGCGTCCAAACCCAGACTTTGTCGCCTGGCTTGTATGTTAAATCGCGTCTCCGCAGGTTGTAGCGTCTTGCGTCGTTTCGCTGTTGGTCTTTTATGCGCAGACGAGCAAGCTGCCGGGCTTCTTCTGCGCGCTGAAGGTAGGCGGCTACGTCTAGGTTGTTTTCATCGGTGACATTAGGCAGCATGGCGTCCAGGGTAGTAACGGCATCCCCCCCATGAACGAGATTAAATGGTGTCATTTTAGTGGTCTCCTGCACCGCGGTGTTGTAGGCGAAGACCACGTAAGGCAGAATTAAGTCCCAGGTCTTGTGTTCTGTGTCCACGTTCCACGTACATAGCGAGCATATCGGCAATGGTCTTGTTCAAGCGTTCCGTGAGACCATTTGTCTGCGGATGGTACGCAGTTGTTCTTCGGTGATCTGTATGACTGTAATGTAAGATTGCCTGAGTAAGATCAGCCGTAAACGCCGTTCCCCTGTCTGTTATTAGTACCTCAGGTGCGCCATGACGGAGGAGAATTGATTCGACAAAAAATTTGGCAACTTCTACGGCTGTGCCGTTCGGGAGGGCCTTAGCTTCAGCGTATCGGGTAAGGTAATCAGTGGCCACTATAATCCAGTTGTTACCGGATGTTGACGTGGGGAAAGGTCCAAGCAGGTCCATACCAATCTGTTGGAATGGTCTCGACGGGGGTTCAATTGGCTTGAGAAATCCAACTGGTTTTGTTGGAGGTCTCTTCCGGCGCTGACATTCGCGGCAACTCTTGACATACCGCGCAACATCTGAGGAAAGGCGGGGCCAGTAGTATCGTTCTTGAATTCTGTGGAGTGTACGTGTAAAACCGAGGTGGCCTGCAGTGGGTTCGTCATGTAACGCTTGTAAAATTTCTTCTCTGAGGCTGCTTGGGACGACAAGAAGGTAAGCTGCCTTATTCGGTGCGAAGTTCTTTTTAACTACCACCCCGTTTTGCACACAGAAGGAGGATATCCCACGCTTGAACAGTGCAGGCGGTATGGAGGCCTTTCCTTCGATGTAGTTGATCAACTGTTGTAGGATCGGGTCTGAGCGCTGCTGTAATGCAAAGGTGCTGCTGCTGATAGGCCCAAGAAAGGCATCGTCGTCTTCATGGCTTGGTGGTGCGCCCACAGGGGCTCTTGAGAGGCAGTCTGCGTCGGAGTGCTTACGACCAGATGTGTAGAATA
>WOVY01004533.1:0-194939 GCA_013436015.1 Rhipicephalus annulatus | reverse complement strand
GGATGTGCGAGGGTGTTCCCCATCCTCCTCCGCCTCCTCTTTCCTTCCTCTATCTCTCCATCACACATATTCCCTCTCTCTTCTCGCTTCACGCTATCCGAACAGGGGGGGGGGGGGGGGTTCGATCGATCTACCCGTCTGTCCGTGCGTGCGAGGACTGGTGGAGAGCTGCGCTCAAGAGAAAGCCAGAAGCAGGACTACGACGGTTTACTCCTTTCTTTCTTCTCCCCCTGCCGGGGTTGGGTGGGAGATGCGTATTTCGAGCCTGTCCATCGGCTGTCGGCTTTAGTTTGGAGCGGTGTGCTAACGATCGCCGACGACTCCTACGGGCGCAGCAGCGGTGTCCGAGGTAGGGTTCAGTCACCTGAGCGTTTCGCGTTGAAGGAAGCGCGGGGGGTGGCAATGTAGGGCTTCTGGGGGAAATCAACTTACCGTTCGCTCCTGGTCTTTCCCCCGGACGCACCTCAAGTTGCGTTTCCCCAAGTATTAGCGCGGCTAATAACCTCGAAGGACCCTCGAAGGCTCGCATGAGCGAGTGACTACTGGAGTTCGGACTGTCTTTTGTTTTTGAGTGATTTTCTTTGATCGTGAAAGAAGAACCTGTTATTTGCACCTATAATCTATCTCGCGCGCGTGGTAATTAGGCCGATTTAAACGTCGTAAAGTGGTAGTGAGGCTTTCGGTGACTTGAGTACACAATGATATCCTTCATGGCTGCAAGAATTTTAGCAATATCGTGATTACGATGTCATTGTGTTTGTGTGTGTGTGTCACCTTTTCCCTCTATTCCTCCCTCTTGATCTGTACCTCTAAATTGCTAACTCTCCTATACCTTTGCTACTCTGCGGTGAAGCATACAAGTTAATAGACTGATTTGAATACCTGCCTTCTCTTTCTTCCCTCTTTTTAGTTCCTCCCTCTCTACGCCCCTTCTTTTTTTTTTCAGAGTTTTCTCTCAAAGTGATATTCAAATAGGTGACATAGGAATGTATTAGCAGGTGGTGTTTTTTTACGCTTTTTACACTAGTGCGAGTGGGCTTAAGTAACGTCGCAAGTGGCAGGAGTTGCAATTATGTCCAGTTAGATTGATTAAATCGAGGGTTTAGCGTCAAATTACACATGATAACGCTTACTAACATCACCAATCAGCATTCTAAATCCTTCCGCTGGTGGACACGTCCCACTTTTCTAATTGGTGCAGGTCAGTAATAAAGTCAGCTGCGATCAGGGAATTATATACAGGAGATAAGGTTGACAAGCGACCGTATGGTAACGTATCATGAGGATAGTAAACGTAAAAGATGCATTGCAATAATAGTCAAGTCAGGGTCAGCTGCTACATGACGGTAAAACATAAACCAGTTAGAAGACGGCGAAAAAGAGTGAGAAGTGACACACAATGACTTAACTACCATATGTTATTAGGCGCATGTACTGTTCACAAAATAATAATAATAATAATAATAATAATAATAATAATATAATAATAAATATAATAATAATAATAATAATAATAATAATTAGCTATATATTTGAAAGCTGACATTCTACACCGGGGTGACATGAACTCACATTCCACCTGCATTAATGAAATGAAAGTAGGGATGACACAATCGTCACGACACATGTTGATATAATATGCTTCAAAAATTTACGTTCGACCTTGACCCGGCATAAATAAAAAATCTTAACGTTAGATAAGAGCGGAACACATCAACAAATCCGGCAATTGCGGGGAAGATTTGCTCCGTCCGATGTTTTCAACAAATTATGGCTTTAGCGCAGTCTTTCGTTTAAACATCAGCCAGTATGGCCGATGTAAACCTTTTTTCCTCGTTTGTGAAATACAATACACTTCACGTGTGGCGCAGTTGGTGTACCTGTTTTCATGTCAAATAGAACAAACCAGTGTGCTGGTTCTGCCGCACGCAACACAACGCAGAAAGTTTGCAAGGCTCAAGAACCTCCCTCCGAAATCTAGAGATAGGATTCTTGGTAGAAGTGTGGGTGATGTGGAACGCGAAATCTTTGAAGCACATTTAGAGCTATGGCATGATGCCCTCTGCGACGGGCCCTCCCGAGGTCCTCCAGGCCTTGGTTCAACGGGCCCGGTTGGTCACCAAAATCATCAAAAAACGCGAAGTAGGCTTCTCTCCCCCATGCTTTTGCTATAAACAATTACTAAAATGTTTTCGCTCTATATCAACTTGCACTTTGACGATTGTATCCGCCCTACTTCCATTTCTGAAGCGCAGAAGGAATGTGAGTTGTCATTGCATCGCCCCGCCGCGGTGGTGTATAGTGGCTAAAGTACTCGGCTGCTGACCCGCAGGTCGCGGGATCGAATGCCGGCTGCGGCGGCTGCATTTCCGATGGAGGCAGAAATGTTGTATGCTCATGTGCTCAGATTTGGGTGCACGTTAAAGAATCCCAGGTGATAGAAATTTCCGCAGCCTTCCACTACGGTGGCTCTCATAATCATATATATCGTGGTTTTTGGGCATTGAACCCCCCATATCTATCTATCTATCTATCTATCTATCTATCTTCTATCTATCTATCTATCTATCTATCTATCTATCTATCTATCTATCTATCTATCTATCTACTATCTATCTATCTATCTATCTATCTATCTATCTATCTATCTATCTATCCATCTATCCATCTATCTATCTATCCATCTATCCATCTATCCATCTATCCATCCATCTATCCATCCATCCTCCTCCATCCATCCATCCTCCATCCATCCATCCATCCATCTATCCATCTCTATCATCCATCTATCCATTCATCTATCCATCTATCCATTCATCTATCCATCCATCTATCCATCTCTATCCATCCATCTATCCATTCATCTATCTATCCATCCATCTATCCATTCATCTATCCATCTATCCATTCATCTATCTATCTATCTATCATCTATCTATCTATCTATCTATCTATCTATCTATCTATCTATCTATCTATCTATCTATCTATCTATCTATCTATCTATCTTCTATCTATCTGTGACTCCTCCAATGTAATATTGGCTTTAAAGTAGGCTGCTGTTATCTATTTATCTTTTTCGGAGCCCTCCACTACGGCGTCTCTCAAAATCGTATGGTGCTTTTGGAACGTGAAACCCCACATATGAATCAAATCAATTATCTATCTATCTATCTATCTATCTATCTATCTATCTATCTATCTATCTATCTATCTATCCATCCATCCTATCTTTTTTTTTCGGAAACTGTGCATGTGCATTGGTTCTCCTGGAATATGGTGGTAGGTGACAAATCACAGAAACTAGCCCAGTCATTGTGTGTGTTTCCTTCTCCCCCTTGTACCCCCACCCTTTCTTGACTTGTTATGCTTTTATCATTATAGATGGACAAAACTTCACTCTCTCCCTTGCGAAACGAATCACTAACTAAACGGCCGTAGCTACTGTGGAAGCAACTGGCTCCTTTCCACCTCCCCCCACCCCTGATTTGGTACTAGGTCGTACATTGTCAGCGAACACTACTACTGAAAAGGGACCTTTCCCATATATAATACGAGCGATTTCTGAAGAAAATTCCGGGCCAGGACTCTATCCAACAACATGTTTATACCGATCTGAAGAATGGGTAAAGTCTGGAAGTCAGTTTTGAAATGTTAAGATGCCTCGCGATTTGGACCACTCGTGGTGTGTCCCGAGCACACTGTTTTAGACCAGTCATGTCTGTGTAGCTCACAAACGTAGTTATTGTGCACACACACACAATGTGTGTGTGTGAGAGAGAGGGAAATAATGGTACATTTTGGAATATTTTTCATAGTAAGTAAAAATGTGATGCGGAAAAATTGACATCTTGCACTCTCATCATTGATATCAGTGAGCTTGTGCGATCTTTTTGCAAGAAAACTATTTCTCTCTCTCTCACACACACGTTTTCCTTCTGAAGAGAGAGTGAGAGTGCGCAAAAGTGAAATGGTTTACTTGAGTCCCTTCTCCCATACCACCGGAATAAGATCTTCGCTTCACTCTTCCCTCCTGCTCAACCTTTCCCTATTTCTCTTTCTGCTCCGTATCGAGGCTTAACTAGCTTCTTGAGGCACGTTGCCCCCGAGGGCCTGTTGAAGTGGCAATTCTGAATGAGATGCTACGTGCAGGTACGTGACATTCGCTCAAGAAAAAAAATATGGCGTTATAAGAACGCCCTTGGTCGCAAGATAACAAGCTCGGGTCCTTTGCTTTGCCCCGCGCCCCATACACTCATAAGAAGTTAGTTCTTAATTGAGTGTGTTTCCAAACAGCCACGTTGCAAAATCATAAGAACAAAGCGAGTTTGAAGACTATCTGTTGGACAAGAAAAAAGATGGTAGTAATGAAGTGCTCCAGGAAACTTTGTGCTCTCTGTCGAATTCTTTCGAACTATTGAGGAGCTTCTAATTATTTATTCAAAAGGGATGAAGTTTAAGCCCGTAGAGCTAATCAGTCTCAGGAGTATAAAAAGAGACTTTTCTAAAGAGTGCTTTCAAAGACTATCTCGTTGTTTTTCTTATTTATTAATATGCATGGGGACGACTGATTTCGTTATTGTGCTGCCTCGGCAGTGAAATACATATCTAGATAAATAATTTCCTTCAGACATTAACTAACCTTTATTCAGTGTGCGTGACCGTTTGTGTGCGATGTGCGGGGTGAAGTCGAGAACGAAGTAAGCGTTGGTAAGTGCTCTTTAACTGATTTGGTGATTCATACTGCCACGTGGCGGTCACGAGGAAGACACTTTACGCCTTAAAAGAGATACCTTAGGCAGTTTTCGCATAAATATGAATATCCTATTCGTTAACTACAGCATACAATAAAGTGGACAGATACGTACCGGCTACTCGTATTGATCCCATGGTAGCATGAAATTATTACAAAACACTCTCCTTTGTTTCATTTATTTTTCATCTTTCAAACTCCCTCCTCGCTATCCCCAGTGTAGGGTAGCATACCGGTCGCTCCAGACTGATTAACATTCCTGCCTTTCCTTTCCCTCCTGTTCCTCCTATAAAAAAACAGTCATTGCTCTGAAGAAATAGGCTTTGCGAAAAGAATTGACACAATTTCTAACTCTATCGGACTGCGTCAGCGCTTTCGTGCATTAATACCATGCAACCACGCAACTATTGCTTAGAGAGGGTGGTGGGCTTAGAAGACAACCATGCACAGTGCACGTCGCAATGAGGCGGAGCGAGTACTGTACATGCGCATGCTGATTGATTCGTTTCCGTCGATGCAGTTGATCTTGCATTGAGTCTTGTAAGTCAGAAGCCGGTACAGATGGCGATATTTTTAGGATCTTAAAAGACAAACGCAGAGAAAGAGAAAGGAGAGGCACTCATGTCCCATCAGGGAGTCCGCTCACTTATAGAAGGATCCATGGCCACCCCGCAAAGCACCCTACAAAGAGAAGCCGGAGTCGTGGCTCCGAATGCAAACTGGTATTCAAACATCAACACGAATCGCAAGGTACGCCTGTCGACACAAAGATCTCCACAGCCATGTGGCAGAGGGAAACCGACACTCTACCATATCAAACAGAACTGCCAACAAAACTCAATCGCTACACAGCTGTTCCAAACCCAACATCAGAGCATTGGAAGACTGCGCTGTCTCTGCCGGAATTCGGGAAATCGTATGTATACCTCTAATCGATATAGACAAGCATCGGGCTGAAAAGGTGTCGAGTGTTTTATAGACTAAGGACTAAGCTACACCGAAACTGCCCCGCCGCGGTGGTCTAGTGGCTAGGTACTCGGCTGCTGACCCGCAGGTCGCGGGTTCAAATCCCGGCTGCGGCGGCTGCATTTCCGATGAAGGCGGAAATGTTGTAGGCTCGTGTGCTCAGATTTGGGTGCACGTTAAAGAACCTCAGGTGGTCGAAATTTCCGGAGCCCTCCACTACGGCGTCTCTCATAATCATATGGTTGTTTTGGGACGTTAAAACCCCACATATCAATCAATCAAATCAGCTACACCAAAACTGAAGACTTTGCAAGACAGAGTCCAATAAGGGCAATGTTCCACTTCGATATAGCATTGAGGACAATCTGTGCAGACAGCCGAAAAGACAGCACATATAGTCCAAAACGTCCGAATAACGAACCAAGCCTCACGGATCCTGGCAACGATGTCTGCACGACAGGACGCCACCTCGCCTCGACGAGAGAAAGCTGAGGCTCATATCATATCGCTGTGTTTCTGAGTGCCCTTCACTAATCCGTGAACATTCCAACGTAGCCTTCATTAGGTGCATAATAAACCATGGTTGTATGCCTTCACGTGAGCAAGGAACCTTCCCTGACATTTTTCCTAAACCTTCTGCTAAGCTGTTCGCGAACAACGTGCTGCCTAGTACTCGGATAGTGTCTACTTTTTATTTCTCACTGTCACAAACTCTTCTTCTCTTTCACTCTTTACATCCTTTTCTTTCTTCCCAATCACAGGGTAGCAAACCATTGCCTTCGTATGGTTAACCTCCAAGTCTTTCCTTTATCTTTCTCTCTCGCTCTCCGATGATGTGCTGCTCCCTAAGCTGTCTGCTTAGTCATCTTCGACTCAATGAGCATTGGAATAAATAAATGAATAAATAAATAAATAAATAAATATGAATAAATAAACCTTGCCGCAGTATACACTGTACAAGAACGTGACTCCACAGTATGCTGCTTAAAGGATTAGAGGAGGAGGGGGAATAAATGAGGAAGAACAGGGAGGTTAGCCAGTTCTCAGACCGACTGGCTACCCTGTAAAGGATTAGAGATAACTGTTATGAATATATGCCCGCTGACGCGGAAGATGCCCTTTCGAGTGGTCTTAATTAGAACCTTCGTATATTGTATACATAGCTCGAATTCTATAGCAACAGTGAACGTGTGTGCAAAAGTGCCGACGCACACAGCCAGGGGAAAACACGAGATGGGAGCTCATCGGCGCGCGCATAGAATCAATCACAGCAGAAGAAGCTACAGAGGCAGGCTATTGTGGTGGATAATGAAGTGCGGGACTGCACACAGGCGGTATTGTAAAAGTGCGCAAACAGGTCCGTGGTCTCAATGAAACGCCCTATGAGTCGCCCTGGTGCGATATTTCGAGCGAAATGCCAGCTTCTGCGCGGTGACCCTGTGTGCGCTGTGTGGCAGGGCCCATCAAATAATGCGACGAGCTTACATTATACGCCCACACATGGCGTGTGATTGGAAAGGCGTGTTCTATTTTCTCCTACACAGCCGGAAGGCAGTCTTTTCCATTCGCGGAGACGCGCATTCAGAACGAAGCAGCGTAGCTCCCTATATACCTAAGCGGGGCGACATTGAACTCCTGGGCACAACTAAGTTTGGTCGGGTGTTTCAATGCCTCCCTTAACAGGTTGTGTTAGCATGCGTGGGTATGGATGTTTGCAGAGTTACATCTTGGGTGACGCTATTCATCATCATTTTCTTGTTCGGGTTACGTTAAAACCACGGGCTGCAATGAGTATTATCAGCGCTGACAGGGACTGCTGGTTGTCGAAGAATATGCACAGATATGTGCATAGTAGGGGCATGGAGCGCAAATGAGAACAGCCCCCTCTTCCTGAATGTCGCGAGTTCAGTCCATCCTCGCCAGTGGTACGTTGTGTTTTCGTCCACTTTCTTTTATTCTCGTTTACATTAAAATTACTTCTAATAACAACCCCCCGTACTTAGCATCGTTGTCTGCTAGTTATCATATATATTGTGTTTAACAAGAACAACGAGCCCTTCAGTTTACTCTTCTCTTCATTCGTAGCAAGGGTCTTGTTCCGGGAGGCTTGATGCCCTTGAGGGGTAGTATGCGAGGGATTATTGGTCAGCTGTCGGCTCGTAGTCAGACCGTGAGCTAAGTGACGCCAGCAGGCTAAACGAATGTTCCACACTCGCCGCTATGGCAACAGGCGACACTGACTGACGCTCCTACATTTAATGCACACACATACCCTATAAAGTTGACGGACGGATGGCCACCACCGTAGCTCAGTGGCAGAGCATCGAACGCGTTATTCGAAGGTCGCAGGTTGGTTCCTGTTTGCGGCAAGTTGTCTTTCTGTCTACTTTTCTTTCTTCACATTTACATTAAATCCTAATAAATAACCCTAAACTTTCCCTGGCATTATGGTCTGTGTGTTGTCATTGTTCCTACCCCTTTGATCAATTAAAGCGAACTGGGCAAGGCAGCGTTTGTGCCTTACTTACACTCAGTCTGACCTTTCCCTCCTTTGCTTAAAGACGAGGGTTATGTCATACAGGGTTCTGATGATGATGGATGATGTTACATTCCAAAAACAGTTTACTTCCCGTCTTTTGCACTCGCAAAGTCAGGAACTTAGAGCAGGCCGTTGCGAGAAACACGTCGTCGCTTTATTTCGTTTGTTTTTCATTCACTCAGGAGCATGTTATCTCTTGGAATCGACCAATGCATAAAAGAGAAAGCTGCTTCGAAGCCCCCCCCCCCCCCCCCCCCCGCCCCGCCCCATATGTGAAATCCTATACGGCACTCTTTGGAGATATGTACAAACCGCCCTGCCGCGGTGGTCCAGTGATTAACGTACTCGGCTGCTGACCCCGCAGGCGCGGGATCGAAATCCCGGCTGCGGCGGCTGCATTTCTGATGGAGGCAAAAATGTTGTAGGCCCGTGTGCTCAGATTTGGGTGCACGTTAAAGAACCCCAGGTGGTCGAGATTTCCGGAGCCCTCCACTACGGCGTTTCTCATAATCATATGGTGGTTTTCGAACGTTAAACCTGACAAACCAATCAACGGAAATGTGTACAAACTAGAAATCTACTGTCTTTCCCATTAGCCCTATTATGAAGGCGCGTCATCTCTACGTTCCCTAGTGAAAAGTTTAGGCCTCTACTGTAACTCAAGTTTCGTTTTCCTTTAGAACACTCCTTTATAATTCGCCTGAAAAAAAAACTATTTCATTAGTAAGTGGTGCCTACCTGTAAGCGGCGCTAGCAGACGCTCTCGGCAAGCTTTGCAATCGCCTTGTTTACAGAAACCAAACATTTTCCAACATTCTGAAAAATAAAAGATGAATTTTAAAGAATTCTCGAAGCGTGTAAACAAGGTTTCATGCGAATTGCCATGAAGACGCAGATGCACTTTCTTAAAGATATTTCGTAGAGAACGACATCATTTGGCTTCGTATTGACGATGTTTATGTATATATTATATAGTTGGAAGTTCTTCTAGCACCTTCACGGCCTCTTCCCCGATATTTTGCATATCCCTCAATTGCATCGCAAGTATAAGTTAGCCAAGTGAACATCCCATTTTCGGTTAGCGCCGCTGTGTGGTTGAGCGAAGGCATCTTCTTTGGTTAACTTCACTGTTTGATTACCTGAAGATACCCCTTTCGGTTAACTTCACTGTCTGGTAAAGCGGAGATCTGTTTTTCGGTTAACGTCACTAACTTTGATATCTCTGTTTTTCTTTCCTTTCAGCTCACCTTCTTTCTCTCTCGCACAACTTGACAAAATACTTCCCATTGTTAGAAACGTTAAGGAGGATGACTACGTGAAGCTTCAGACCTAAATCACAATTATCGTAGGCGTTTTCGAGATAGCTATAATCCCGCGTTGCCTGAAAACATATGTAGTCTACAAACAAATGTTCCAGTTTGTAGCAGTTCTCGTTACCTACACAGTTAACCGATGGATTGGAAACGCCATATATGATTGTGAGACACGCAGTTATAGAGGGTACTGCAAATTTGGACCATCTGCCCCTTCATCAATTTGCACCTATGGATCTAAGTACACGGGCCTCAAGCATTTCGCGTTCACCTAAATGCGTTCACCACGGCCAGGGCTCGATCCCGTGACCTC
The DNA here is from genome assembly GCA_013436015.1 of Rhipicephalus annulatus. Classification (NCBI taxonomy): domain Eukaryota; kingdom Metazoa; phylum Arthropoda; class Arachnida; order Ixodida; family Ixodidae; genus Rhipicephalus; species Rhipicephalus annulatus. The sequence continues at coordinate 185,055 of WOVY01004533.1, read as the reverse complement.
GAGGTCAGCGATCGAGCATCATAACCACAATAGAAGACCGTGGTGGGTGCTACTGGGTGCGATTGGCACCTGTCGTAATTTACTCCGTACTTATTGGCATTATGTGGAAGCGGTCCCTTTTCCAAACTTTTTCCCGGTAATAAACATTCCAGTAACAATTTTTTCCTTTTCTTTATGCATTTGGAGGTGTAGGACTGCTCAACATCAACAACTGGCCACCATTGCACCACGACCACTGCCTGTTTGCTCCCATAAAACACGTCAGTGGTTGAAGACAGACCATCTGCAATGAGATAAAAAAAAACTGCGCACCTGAACTGGAACACTGACGAGTCGATCACGCGGAAAATCCTTCAAAAGCATAGTTGATTTTCATTAAAGCACCAATCATCATAAAAATATAGGACCATTTATAAGTACATAGTTCAAAAGCCCATGAGAAAGGTTATTCGGAATATAAAGCTTTTATCTACGTTCCTTCCCCCGTTTTGAGGTGGTACTCTGTATCATGGGGAGATAGGCATGGGTTGCGTACCTTTTCCAGTGCTGCATGGTTTTATCGATGCACCAGCATACAAGACTTGCGGAAGTTCCTTATAAGTGAGAGGGAGGCGAAGAAAAAAAAGACGCAAAACTGTACATTTATATCACCAGTCGTGCACGCTCGCAGACTCTGAATAACTCCGGCTGAGTGGTTCCCGAGGGGCACGTTTTCCAAGACCAACAACACTTGTTTGTTGAACTGCGTGTGTCGGGCGGGGCGCGTACACATCTATGGACTGCGTGAGATTTTGTGTTCTGTTCGTTTCCCTTAAATCCCCGGAGGCACAGTTCGGTTTTCTTTTCTCCAGCAGAGAATCTTTTCGAACCAGGAAGAAAAACTCGGAACGCTCATACATCGAGCTCAGTCGTTATGTGGAAAAACTCGAGTGGTAAGAGTGACCACATTCGTTTCGCGAAAGTTGATGCAGAGATTGCAATATATTCCTGCTCTTGCGAAGTGTAAATACAAGAAAGGTGAATATAGTTACCGCAGCATTTCCGCATTTCATAACCCATCACCTCGAGCAATTCCACAGAATTCATTTTCAGAATTATAGAAAGATGGCTAGTTGGTATAGGTTCAATGCGAAATTTGGAACCACAAGCTAGCAGGACACAAAGAGTGGTACGCCGCGCTTCCTGCCCTCAGTCTGCGTTTCTTCAGTCAGCAGTTTCTTTCTTTCAGTCGGCGCTTGTTTGTGTCCCGCTCTGCGTCCCGTTAGTTCACACTGCAAAAATTCACAAGGAATAGATTGATTATATATTGTGTCCAGGTACTTCGCCTTGCTGACTGATTTGCCCCCACGCTCCCAGTACAAGGCGTCGTGGTTAGCTCAGTTGGTAAAGCGACCGCCCCGGAAAGGTGCTGGTGCCGGGTTCGATTCCCGAACCCGGCACCATGAAAAGCTTTATAGTGGACTCGTTGTCAACTATGAAGCTTTCCATTTGTAGGTAAGCCGCGTGGATTTCCCTGCAGCTGCAGGCTACAAAGGGCTGGTTTCAGTTATTCGTTTCATAACCCATCCGCCACCTTGTGGGATTCAGCAGAACTCGTATGTAATGAAGGTCTAAGCAAATGACTGGACATTGCTTATGTTAAACACTTAAGAACTGCGAAGCTGCTTAGCCAAATGTTCCTTGTCTGACGAAAAAAAAAGTGCCGCCATATCGACGAAGTGAATGATGATGAGTGGGCGAAGCTCTGGAGGTAAAACCTAGTAAGCCATGAATTCTCCGTACATTTTGCCCACTCAATTTTATTACAACGCTCCCCCTAGCGTACGTTGCCGCACTAAATCGAACGATTCCCTTCCACCAATGACACGTGCCATGTGTGACATCATTCCTATTTTATAACATCTCGCATCTTTCATCATCAACTACAAGTACCGCCGTCTAGTTGATAACATTTTGCATCTTTTCATCATCAGCTACAAGTACCGCCATCTAGTGAACACTGCAAGAACTAAACGAGAGGTGGCGACATACAGGGGACGCACAACCAACGCCTTAAAGAGCTTCGCACCTAAAAAAAAACTATAGCTTTTTAAAAGCGGATATCGTTTCATCAATGGGGAATAAAAGCTTTGGAAAAGATCTCGCTGATTTTCTACAATTTTCTTCTCCTATTTAGCAAAATATAGTTGAATAAATGTTTTAGATGAACATTACGAGAGATTTCCTTGAACTTTACGCACATTTCTTTTATCTGAAAAAGTCAAGAGAGACTTACTATGAAAAAAAAAAAACTTGAAAACGCACTTTCAGTTTCGACGTTAGGAGCTGGTAAGTGAGGCGACCGGAAGTTTTCTGGGTACGTTTGCTGCTGTTATAGCCATCTTGAAAGCGTATATAATAGGGAACGGGAAAAGCAACGAGGGCTTTGAAAAGAACCCGAAGTGATAAGAAGTCTTACACCAGCGGCGACGTGCACGCAGATCTATGAGAGATTCGAACGTCTGGTTTCAGCGCGAAGTTCTGTCTCTGCAAGTGCGACATCCGGGTCATGTCTGTGACTGCGTGTTCTTTGAATCGAACCTCTCTGCGCATAAAATGAATGTAGAAACAGCATATCATCACCTGCCTAAAGCCTGTAGTAACGACCTGGAATCAACCCAAGAAAGAGCCTTCATCATTAATCTATGTAAGGCGTTGGAGCAACCTGAAAGCAACCATATAAGTCTTTGTAATCGTCCTGTTTCGCTATTTCAAGCCTTGCGCTGCTTAGAACAAGCTTTGCCAATTTTCGTTACCCTTCGATTTAGAACCAACGCACCTTGGTCAATGACAAACGGCATTAGCGCAAAAAAAAACACAAAACAAAACAAAGGGAATGCTACCGAATTTGTAACCCGCCGGGAGCTCTGTGTTCAGAATCGATTTTAGCAAAAAAAAAAAACATTCGTCTATAAAGTCAAAATAATCATCGAGGAATTATTTTTCTGGAGCATTGCTAACCTTAATTGAACTCGTCAATGAGGAACAAGAAATAAACAACCTAGATTGTTTTCCTTTTTGTCGGGTAAGGTGTAGTATTCTTTCCGGCTTTGACATAATGAGGAGTCAGGTGCGTAATTACGGGAGAATGATGGCCACCGTACAAAGGGAAGTTAGGGAGGTTAAGTATGGGCATATCCCGCTTGCTCCACAGGCGGCGAAGGCAGACGGCGAGAGTAAGAGAGTAAGATCGAAAGAGAGAGAGATAGAGATGGCGTGAGTAACGCTGACTCCCAAACTTCGTGCTGCGTAATCAGAGGTTCCGTCTAACGTAGAAGTTCCGCTCTCGTCTATTAAAAAAAAAAAAGTTGAGGCAGCTTCACCCCCGTGGTGTCAAGGTTGAAGGAGGTGCAGAGGTTGGTTGCCATACTTGTTTCTCTTCTTCTGTGTTTACCTCCTATTTTTCTTTCCTGCTCTCTTTTCCTGCTGTTATGTATTGCTTTTCTCTTTATCTTAGTTTATGTCTACTTTTTTTTCTTTTTTTCATTTTCTCACTTTCTATTTCTTGCTGGCTCCCCATTTAAAATTTTATGCGTGCTTTTTTGTTTTCGTGTTGCATTTCCGAATCATCATACAAGACAGTGCTGCGTGCGATAATTCCGGCCACCATAGAACGATAGAGCACGTCCTATGTCACTGCCCTCACTACAGCTCGCACCGGCTGCCACTATAGCTGCTGCCTTAGCTAAATACAGACCTTTACCAGAACAGTGAGCGCTCGAATGCCGACACTATCTGTCATCGCACAGAAAATCAATCAAGCCCTTATCAAACTTCTTGCGTATAGTGGCCTGTTGAATAGACTATAGCACCCCCGCTCTTTTTAATTTTTTCTGGCGCCTCTACTTTACTCTTCGCTTTCCTTCTCATCTTTCTTCCCTCTCTCCTTAGTGCAGGCTAGCAAACTGGGTGCTACAATTTCTGGTGGACCTCCCTGCGTTTCCCTCAATTTATTCTCTCTCTCTCTCTCTCTCCGCACTTCATATATTCATCAAGGCGCTCGTAGAACAAGAGGAAGGAGACTTCTCCATGACGCGCGCTTCGTATGCTGCCGCTAACTGTTCTTGTGTGTGATTTTGCCTGCGTTACGTCAAGCGACGACGACAGCGGACGACAGCCTGCCTCTCATAGAGTTCTCCGCACCCGCACTTCAAAAATGCCATTCTCAAGATGTAATTTTTCCATATAGATCTCCGGCAAAAGAACGCTGTCAACAAGGAATGCTATACAGAACTAGTGCAGCGCATTACGGTAAAGAAGAAATGGCCGAGCAGACCGACACAGGAGTACAGCACACTAACTTACAAATAAGACGACGTCGACGAGTCGATCTGTCCTTTTGGGTCGGACAGCGCAGCCATTTCTTGTTTACCGTAATGCGCTGTAACAGTTCGAGTATCACAAGCCAACTCGCCCAATCTTTAATATTTGCGGGCTATACCGAAGTTTCCAAAACATCTATTCACAAAGAAAAGAAGTGTCACTATCTCTTTTACTTTTTCCTAAGACAACTGGAAGACGCAAGCCATTTTACGGTTCTTCTCAGTCTATAGTACTGATTAGCGCCCGAAAGCGTTATGCCACCAATGCGACTTTGTATGGCCTCCGAGATCGAAGGCACCAAAACCTTTCTGCCACCAATGTTGCTTTGTGGGGCCTCCGGGATTGAAGGCACCGAAAGCTTTCTGCAACACACGTGGTCTTGCAGTGCCTTCGTGATTAATCCACCTTTGACAGACAGACGACGTCATGTGATGATGTCATCAATAGCCATCTCGTTAGTGACATCGTGATGCGTCACGAATTTTCGTGACCTGTGACGCCATCTTCAAACAAGAAAAAATCACTATCATACGACGATGTTTTGCACGCAATTTCTGACGCTGGCGCCACCTGCTATCACTTTTCGGGTTTGATGAGGCAGTCTATGCTATCGCCCTAATCATTGACTTTATGCCGAAATATTAGAGCTGTTTACGCTTCATGACTCATTAGTTCATGCTTGTCGAGAAGGTGACACCATTCGAATGTTTCGTGAACGCTTTATTCGTTCGATTTGCTTTGGGGAAAATCTTTAACGTTTTCTTTTTTTCTCTTCAAGTGAGGCTTTGCTCCTGGAAATTCTCCCTCGCTACTTTTTTTGTGTTCCTCAAACTGATGTCCGCTGTCAACATACAAATTTTTGAATACATTTTCGCCAATGAGGTCAATTTGTAATTCAGTTGCTGAGAAGAAAAAAACGTTCCCGTAAGTCTTCTTTCGCAACAGACACGCTAAACTCGCTCCTTTGAATCAAAAGGAGCATTCGCCGAATTCAGCAAACTTAAGTAGCTATCAGGCTGAGGAAAGCAATTTATATTCACGAGGGCTGACAGTTTTCCGAACAAGCATCATTTGTTCTGTTCTCTGAAACATGATCGTTTGTTCAGTTTTATTCAAACCGAAATAGAGTGTTTTTATTCCTCTATTCGACGTTAATGTTACTAGGTGATGCCACAAATTATGTTGTGCGAATGTATTCCTTGGGTACAGATAAAGTACTTGCGTTGTGAGGAGGAACCATTGATTACTATACCAACAAACTAAAAAGATATGAAGTTAGGCTAGCAGCTTACTCTTGTGGCATTGTACCTGGTCCAACTCAACAAAACGTCGCTCCACTAGGTCACTGTTCGTTGGCTGTGCCTAACTGATATCATTCCCACATAAAAAATACGATGTTATGCTATGTTATGCACATACAACATGAGATGTTATGCGATGTTGTGCACACAAAACATGCATTGTTATCAGTTTATACCACATACGGAACCTGACAGCGTCACCGACACCGACAGCAAGAACTCTACGAGAGTGCTCAGATGATTGATATCCGAATTTCGAATCTCCTTAGTGCAGGGTAGCAAACCGGATGTTACGAATCTGGTTGACCTCCCTGTCTTTCTCTCAATCAAATTTCTCACTCCATTAATGCGGATGGAAGCATGAACTGGTTAGCAGTAGAAATAACCAATATCAATGCAGAACACAAAACAAGCAGAAACGAGAATAATAGCGTATAGGAAAAAGACGAGAAAAAATAATTGGAAACACTCAGCGGCAGCAGATGTAGTATGTTTTGGTAAGAGTAAACGGGCTTAATGAACTTTTGTTGCCACCCCACGTCAACTAAGAGGTGTGAATAAGAATAAGAATAGTCGTAATAATCATGTGAACATTTTTTGTACTTAGGAAACTGGTGTTGAGAAAGCGCCGTATTAAGCGGCACGTATGATGCGATGGGTTTTGATGCCACATTATGCAATTCGAACGATATTACTGAGAAAATAAGCAACCTAATGCATGTACATCTCTGTTGAGTGACCCTAAACGACACTGAGTTCAAAAACGAGATAGTATGTTTTTTTTTTCTTTACTCATATTACAAGCGCTATAGCCCTTCCTCGCCGCTTATTTCTTTCGAAAAACGCGAGAAATACCAGCACTAACCGTTTAAACACTAGGATCTCGTGCTTTTGAACTACACGCCGTCATTTGCGCTTGAGCACTCGCAAACACAGAAAATGAAGCGAAAGAACTCTATCGCGCATGCTTATCATATGATACAAAAAAGAATCTGGCATGCGTCCGCATGACAAAGCACGGTAGGTGATAACTCACAACATGTATCTCTCGTATGATCGACCAATGGAGACTTGGTTTGATCTTGACGTCATCCGAACAAAATGCCGGCGTCACGAATCGTGCTACAAAGACGAGAAACGGCGGGATAGAAAAAGGTGCTTTTTTTTGTATTTTCAGAGGCTGTTGAAGGGCCCTTCGAGCGGGGCTTACGAACAAGGGAAGGGGGCGTGCAGTGGAATAGCATGGCAATGAATTTGTTTTCAGAGGCGAAGGGAGGTCATTTATCTCAAGTGGGGGTTGGGCAGGCAGTTGTGGTAGACTCTCACTTGGTTAAAAAAAAAAAAAATTAGGGGTAGAAGGAGTCCACCATGCCCGGTGTGCCAGTGCGCGTGCGCAATTACAGCTATGGTATATTAGAAAAACGAGAGTAAGAGGAAAAATAAAATTAGAGATAAGGAAGGAGGTCAACCAGTACTGTAGCGTGCGGTTTGTTACACTACACTATAGGGGCAGGGGGAAAGGGAGTGGAAAGGATGGCGGAGAGCGGGGGCGCCCGAAAAAAAAGAGAGAAAGGTATGAAGGAGTACCACAATCTATTAAATAGATCACCGCCGCAAAAATAATGCAGTAAAGTATATTACAAGAATATTAGTTCATATACCACAGGCGCTTCAAATAATGTGTCCAAATCCTCAAAAACCAGGAAAACGTGAAGTTTGCTCGCGTGCTTCCCAATGGTTCATTGCGTAGCGGCAGTCATCATAAGGTGGGTGGAACATCATGAGAAAAAAATGAGAGAAGTTAACCTAATTATTTTAATTATTATTATTGTCATTATTACCTTCAATTCTCTGACTTGACACAACTGCGTAACTCATCTGACCGGAAAGCCTAAATATTTTCTTTAATAATCTTTAGCCATCTTAAACTGCGTGCGCACACGGAAGAAATCTGAAGGCATATACAACAAACATCGCATTTTCTAATGTTTTGAGCATTTTGGACATTTATTGAAATACCCGGTATGCATCATGATGTAAGCCATCGAGACAAACAGATACGTTACAACACGAGAAATTTCTCGGCAGGAACATGTCTGTAGTAACCCTTCACTTCCTACTGGTGCTAGTACGGTTCATGTGCCCATTGTCATTCAGTACAGCAGGAGCGTTCGCTGACGCAACCATCGTGTTTTTTTAGGGGCAAAGCTCCTTAGGGCGTGGGCTGTGCGTCCCCTGTAGCCTGTATGTAGCCACCTCTAGTTCAGTTCTTGCAGTGTTCACTAGATGGCGGTACCGTCCCCTGTATGTAGCCACCTCTAGTTTAGTTCTTGCAGTGTTCACTAGATGGCGGTACCGTCTCCTGTATGTAGCCACCTCTCGTTTAGTTCTTGTAGTGTTTACTAGATGGTGGTACCTGTAGCTGATGATGAAAAGATGCAAGATGTTATAAACTAGAAAGCGGTACTTGTAGTTGATGAAAGACGCGAGATCTTATAAAATAGGAATGATGTCACATATGGCGCGTGTCATTGGTTGAAGGCAATCGTTCGATTTAGTGCGGCGACGTACGCTAGGGGGAGCGATGTAATAAAATCGAGTGGGCAAAATGTACAGAGGATTCATGGTTTACCAGGTTTACCTCCGGAGCTTCGCCCACTCATCATCATTCACTTCGTGGATATGGCGGAATTTTTTTTGTATTCTTTCTGGTAAGGTATAGGTCTCGATCGCTCGAAGCGTCACCTGCTGTTGTTGACATGAAAGCACCGTTCGTGTCATAGAAAAGTGACGCAAACAGCCGCGTTCACTAGAGCGAACGTCGAGAAATGTGCCCATCTTTGTGCATTGTGGCATGCATTGTTAAGTTCATACCGTTATCTAGCCACGTAAGCACACGTGCACCGCAGGCTGGTGACGACGTGTCTAAAGTCTATTCCCAAAATGCCAAGCAGTTCCCGTGCAGTGATAGAATCAAAACTTCATATGCTCGTCACAATTTTCTGAATAGGTGTTTTGTCGTCATTTTTTTGAAGGACACAATGAGGACTTTCACGTCAGCGCCAGCAGTTTTCGCAATGATCTATTGAAACCTTTCACATTACCGTAGCAATGTTGCGTCAGCAGGTAACCTGTTCAATTGAATCGAAACGACAGAATCTGCCCTGCCATGACACTCTGAAATTGAATGGTTATTGCACGTGTCGCTCAAACACTTGAAAAGTGTGGTAAGAATTGCTTATCTGCTGGCGCTATCTTTTGCACCGACGCGTACATATTGCCTGTCTAATATGTCGTAGTAAGTGGATAGCTTGCGCGATACCTTAACGGTCGTTTCATCGAGATTTGATCGAACTGAGAAGCGGTATAGTCCCGCACTCGATCAATATTTTATCTTAACAGGATTCTCTTAGTGAATAATATAGGCGGCTTTTACAAAAAAGTCAGTTGCGAGTATTTACCTCTCGACGAGGGTATTACTGCTAATGAATTTATTCGGTGGATTTTGCCACCCTCGAATCAGATTCAGCGCACTTTCAGCGGCCGGAATGCTCAGTGTGAACGCGCCTTTACAGCTAACGAACTTAATGAAACGTTGGACAATCCAACCTGTGCTGCAGTTGCGATTCCTGGTTGCATCACTTTCCTTATTAACTTACAATGGAGGATGGATATGAAGAAAAGTGTTTTGCGTATATGATAGCACGAACTAATGGAAGCAAGTGTTATTCGCGTGCGGGGGAAGGCTTTGAACACCCCACCCCCCCTTCCTTACCATGGTCTATACGTCATGGAGTAATACTCCGAAACGACGAATGGTACGTGCGATAAAAACAGCGCAAAAAGACCAACGACGAAGAAGACACAGCAGACTGGACGAGCGCTGACTTGGAATATTTGCATCAAGCACGCGGCAACCGCGAGCAGTAAATCATAACTCTATATACAAACAAAGTGATTCTACGTACAGTTTGCCATTTCAAAGGACTGCTGAGCGAGACAACATACACCGCTCTGATCATTGCAAACTGCCCATTGGACAGTTCGCAATAATCTGCAAGTCGGCTTTCTTGTGAGGCTTCTTTTCCAACCAAAAACTCTCGTTCACAGACTGCTTCTCTCACTCATTGTGCAGTGAAGGCACGCGAGCACGCGAGTACAACACAATGAGCGAGAAAAGCAGTCTGTGAAGGAGAGTTCCTGGTTGGAAAACAAACCTTACAGGAAAGCCTCCTTGCAGATTATTCCAAACTGTCCATTATGCCTCTTTTCTCTTTCTTCGCGGTTGCTGAACATCACCGCACATTTTGCGGCCGGCGCCCTCGTACTTTAAACGTTAAGCTCTCCCCCTCCCGGCAAACGCCCACGCCCAGGGACACGCCAGAAGAGGGCGCTCGCTCTTCCGCGGCCGAGCACCGTGGTCGGCCTGTCGGGTCGATGAGGTGCCGCGACCAACTGTTGATTCTCAGGGATTTCCTTGTACCTGCCTACTCCCCTCCCCCCCTCGCCTACTTCTCCCCTTTCTCCCCAAGCGTGGGAAGCAGCAGGTCTGCTTCTCGTGGCTTAGGTAGCAATCCTTCTCTCTCTCTCTCTCTACCGTGCTAACCCTCTCTCTCTTCTTCGCCCGCAATTGGCTACAGACGTGGCGTTTACTGCAGTGGTGTCGCGCCTCTTCGCGAAAGTGCCACTGCCACGCGGAGTTGATGAGGGAAAAAAGAAAACAAAAATGTTCGCAGCTTGCGCTAGTGGCGCAAAGCAAGAACAAACAACGAAGCTAGTGTTATACTTGGTAAACAGCTGTCATGTGACACGCTAGCGACCCGTGTAGTGTACTGTGTGAGGCAAGATACTACGGTATACATCTAGAGGAGCGGCCAGCGGGACCCGAAGCCGCACCGTCAGCATTCTGTAGTTTGCCTCAATTGTTCCCAGTGCTTCTTCCAACGAAATTTGGTTAGGGGCATGGCAAGTATTTGCGTTCACTGCCATTGGTCTTTCGTCAGTGTGATTATATTGTGCGTGTCATTACACCCTATATAAATCTGTACGTGTACGCGCTAACGGTTTCAGTGCGTGAGTGTAAACGCTATAAAGGTGCCCTGACATGAGTTTGAAACATTGCAGAAGGGACATGTTTTTTTGTTGTTTTGGTATGCTCAGTTAACGCTCTGCATACGCCTGGCTACGACAACACGTATAAGGTATTTTCATCCCTGAGCATATGCAAGCCAGCCGCATCGCAATGGACATTATCCTGACGCGTCAATACCGTTTTACTGATTTTGCATACTCGACAACCTTGCCACGGTGCTGAATAAATCGCAGAAGTCACTGTAGCGGCCGTTGTGTGGGTGCACCACGAGTAGATCGCAAATATGCCTCTAGTTGCGTCCCGAGTTGCTGTCTTCCCGTGACGTCACACTACGATGACACGCCACTGAAAAGCCACTGTCTCGATACCAAAGTCGAAAGTGTTTCTGTTCAGGTAAACATAATAAGAATATGTATTCAATGCATTCGCAAGCGCCACAATATTCTTTCATACGGTTCTCGACACCTGTGTTTAGACGCGATAGCGTTAGAGAGCTCGTGTCGCAGAAAACCCTCCGCCGGTGTCGGCCCCATTGGTTGTGAGCGAAAAATTCGTCTGTGCATCTGTGACCCAAAAATGAAATTACTGAGATAGCCGCGGGAGGTCGCTACTTGTCTACGCGTGCACGCGCGATCACACTGAGAAAGCCGCGCGTTCGAAGAAAAAAAAGTGCTCAAGGTCACCAGGCGTGGTAGTGTTTTTGCCCTGCCACCCCTCCCTGCTTATCTTCCAGCGCTTTCGTCAGGACGAGAGAAGATTAATGCAATTGCAGCTTGCGACATACTTTTGTGTCTCCACTCGCACTGAACAGATTCTTAAAATTTTTGTGGCATTGAATTCGTGGACGCAATAAGCTCTTCCAGTGAAATCATTCCATGGTTACATGAAAAAGTGTTTCAGGGCCCCTTTAACGCATTTCGTTCGACAGGTGTCACGACGAAAACGAGCCCATTCAGCGATAATAGCGCGCACTGGTACAATCTACTGTGTGCGTGTTTGTGTGCGAGCGTGTGTATGTAAGAAAACATATTAATAAGTTGGCACTTAGGAGTTGAAGGGTGCACTAGGATCCGGGTTTCGCTATCGCGTTCAACTCTTAAAGGCATAGCTTAAGGGTTCTTCATTTTTTTTTTCATTTAGAGCAACAGTATGAAGATGTTAAAAACTTGTGTCACCACCCCTTGAAGACACCCGCTCGCCAACAAATAGCCAGTGACGTCAGGGGTGCTGGAACGCCCTTTTCTAAATTTTTTGATCCTCACTTTATCCCCCTTACCCCCTTCCCCAGTACAGGGTAGCCAGCCGGTCTGAGAACTGGCTAACCTCCCTGCCCTTCCTCATTTATTTCTCCTCCTCCTCACCAGTTTTTATTTTCTTCTTATTTTGACTACGCAAAAAAATGAATCGTCCGTAAAAAGCCTTATAGTCGCTATAGCCTATACAAAGTGGCGGCAGTTTAGTTTCACGTCATTGTATCGCGATGACCAGCTGAATAATACGGTGACTATCAGAAAATAAACGGGTTTGATGGAACTGCCAACCACAACTGCGGCTGTATAGTTGCGTAACAGTCGCTATTCGAAGAAAAAAAAGTATAGTTCCTGGGAATTTTATTCGCGATTGGTTCTCATCTGCATACATAACGCGGCCGAAAAGTTTCAGCAGAACACAATTGCGCTTGACGTTTCACCATCCACTACAGCCAATATATTCCTAACTTCCTCTGCACCTAACACTCGCTTATTTTTCTCTTTCTCGCTTGTTTTGAGCCAACATTCTGACCCCTTATTGAATTTTGTCCGTGCTCTCGGGCGCTGCTGCGCGTTTAATCCGTTGGAGTGGGTTTCGCCGCAATATCCCTGCAACCTGTCTTGTGGGGTTACGTAACGATGGATAAATTTCGTGAATAGTGTAAAAAAAAAACAGAAGTACGGTATGCACGCCTTCGCAAGTTGAAGCCGCTGAGCCCAACTTTACTTTTTTTTTCTGAAACTTTCGAAGCATGGACAAAGTTTAACAACGTACTCGAAGAGCTTGACGGTGCCACTTACTAAAATTTGGTGCTAGCATGTAAATTTAAAGGGACCCTGAAGCACTTTTTCAAGTAAACATGGAATGAATTCACTTGAAGAACTTATTGCCTCACGAATTCAACGTCGCAAAAATTTGAAGAATCCGTCCAGTGCGACTGGAGTTACTAAGGTTTGTCGCATGCTGCAATTGCATTCTCTCTTCGCGACGAAAACGCTGGAAGCTAAGCAGGAAGGGACGGCAGGGCTACAAAAGAACGTCACGCGCCCTTCGCGACCATGAACAATTTCTTTTTTTTTCTTCGAATGCGCGGCTTTCGAAGAAAAAGTGATTTTTGGGCTTATCCCGTGATTAGTCGAGAGAAGAAAAAGCCATTTTTATGTAACTTTGATAATTTATTGGGAATTTCAGGCCGCGTGCTGTGCTATAATATTTGGCTCGCGTGTTGTCGGTACCGTGCTCAAAGCTTTTTGAGCATGGTCATGATCTGACCATGCTCAAAAAGTGTTGCAGGGCCCTTTAAAGGACGCAGTATCAGCATTATATGAGTACCACTGGCTTTACCCCATTTGCACAAATATCTTTGTCTCCATGAAGTGTTTTAAATTTCTCTCAAAGAATGACAGGTCCTTGAGGAGACGTTTTCCGAAGTATTGTCATCACACGTCAACGATGTTGCAAGACTACATCAGCGATGCGGCGCTTCTTGAAGAGTGAATACATGAGGAATAAGAAATTGAACACTAAAACGACCTTCGACCTTAACAACCCACTACTTGCGCAAAATATTTTAGACAACAGATGAAACGTGGATGGGTGCAACCTTCATACATATATACGCCTCGTTTTGATGATAAATTCAATTGAAAGTTCGCGCCTGTTCGTGTTTTGTTTGAAATCTTAAAAAATGTTGCGCAAGAACTTTAGGTTATCGTGGAGCAAAAACTAGCTCGAACCCACACCTTACTGAAATTACCGTTTAAAGGCGATGGCAGTGGAACGCAGTTGGCAAGCGCAGTATAGTTCATAACAGCTAATGCTTAAGCACAAACGTAGCTCTTAGAGGTCAATACGCCACAATCGGGACTGTGCATTACACATAACCGTTTATTATGCCCAAATTCGGTGTTTTCTCTCCCATTACTTGTAAATATAACCAAGTTTCTATATTTCGTTGCATGCAGCCAATGTCTTATCTGCAGTTAAATTTATCACCTAAACCAGACTATAAACTGAATCGTGTAACAAATGGCGCATACGCTGGCGTCACAAGATTGCTATACGCACAGGTTACAGTGCATATTGCTGCAGTTACCCATGTGTACCCGTGTAGAACAAAGTTCTTGTCTGATAATATGTGCTAGCGCAGACAAAGGACACGGACGAGAGAAAGCACATTCAAGACAACACGGCGCTAAGTTTTTGTCTCACTGCGCCAACGCATTTTACTTTAACAGCGAAGTTGTACAAAGAGGGTTCTGGCGAATCACCTCCGAGGAGAAAACCACCTGTAAAACAGGAATTTTCGGCGTCTATAGCCTTCTCCCACCACCACAACTCATACCCCTGTCAAAAGTATACTCCGTGGCAGAAACTCCCTCCTATCGTTGTAGTGCCTTTCAGGAGCTTAGCCAGGCATTCTTATCTGGGAACATTCAATCATACTTTATGTATTTCCTACGTACTTACGTATGTCGCTTGCTCCGGCGAAAAAGTGCTGGAACTGAAAGCGCGCCATCGCGTGTGGAAGCGGGCACGGACGCAGGAAAGACGTAAAGCATGCAGCAGCCGCTGGCTACCACAATCGCAGTGCTGAAAGGGCCTTGAGCTTTCTTTCTTGCTTGCTTTATCGAAACCAACTGGAGATCACAGTGCACTAAATACGTAATTATTTGCTTCCCGGTCCGCACCAACCGCCGCGATGTCGCATATCTTCGTACCCGCATTCACTTTGTCTATTTATTCAACTGTGCGAAGTCTCCACTTTCTCCTACTTCAAAGAGGCTCGGGTTTCCACGAAAGGCCTTAGAGGCGCACTGGCGGCGGCGACTGCTGGACAGACTCACGAAGCTGTGCATATTTCACGAGCAATGTGCTGTAGGAATCCGACTGTTTATTAAACAACGCGCAGGTATGGTTCCCACGGAAAGCGTTGCATTGGCTGAAAGGAAAAATAAAAAAAATACGGGGGGGCGGGGGGAGGGGACACCTTCGCACCTCATATCACCCGGTGGACCAGAGCATTCACCTCCGACACTATCGCGACGTTTAATGTGTCTCGTTTCTACATATTTTATTAGCGACGTGTTCTCCCGGCACCTTTTTCTTTCTTTCTTTCTTTACCTGATAACAAATGCAAGTAAAGTTTTGCCATAAATTTTGAGAAAGCCCCGAGTGGTACTGGAACTGAATGCGGTGTTCCACGGCTGGTTTTTCGAGGCAGAAAGTGCGTTTAAGGGGTGACTGGCTCGTGGCTCTTCAGTTCATAGTGGCGTGTTCAGCCGAGCTGCATGGAGAGGGGGGGGGGGTATTTTGAATTCAATGGCACTCAACGTAGACATAATGCACGAAATACCGTGATAATGTTGGAATCTACTTCAAGGTTCTCCAAAGTGTGCTGGCCGTCACACAAATGCCTAATGTGAGCAACCGTTGTAATGGCTTGCATCTCTGTGGCATAAGCGCTTCGCGGTCGCAGTGCTTTCAAAAAGCATAATGAATTTTCCTCTCAGCGCGCGCATACCCGTCGACATAATGTATTCGTGGGCCAACACAATTTTACGGTGCGCCATACTTAAAATGCCAGCGTTCCTTCGACGTATACGTTGACAGGTATGTAATGTGTATTGCTTTAAACAATACAGCGTGTGATGTGACACGCATCGCAATAACCAACAAGGCCAAACACTATTAGTTTTATCAGATTAGGCCTTCCTTTAAGGCGAAAGCCTTGGATGCTTTATCAAGTTTGAAAAGTGACCGTTGTTGGTCAGGCAACAACGGTCACATTGGTTGTTGTTGCGGGCGTCACGCGGCGCTGATAGTGCCGTCTGCCACGTGCTCGCATGTTCACCCTAATAGTGGTCACCGCTGTACAATACCGTAATCTGTACATAACCGCGTAACCAGAGGTGGAACACCAGGCCATGCCCCCCGCTCCTTCCTCTACCCTCCTGAATTTTTTAGGGGCGAAGCTCCTCTTGGTCTAGTCTTGTCCTGCGTCAGGCGTAACCGGCAGTATCTCACGAGCCGTGGTGGCTCGTGGTCGTCAGACAGAAGGACGGACGGACGTCCGTTTCGCCCCACTCGTCATCATTCACTCCGTGGATATACATTGATTTTCACCCCGGCGTGCTCCAGGCGTGTCTGGTGCCCACTTCAAATCAAGGAACTGCATCCCTCCTTGGCCTATGTCCTGCTATTTTTGGGCCTATGCCTCTGCTATTGTGTATAGTTTGAATAAAAAAGAGCTTACCACGAACTTTACGGCATCGGCAGCTCCCTTGTCTAGTCTTTTTCACCGCTGCAGGGCTAAGTTGTTAAGAGGAGGCTGCCTTTCTTCGGTATGTTTCCCGATTTCGCGTGTATGGTTATCGGAAGTGCTGTTTGGCTGAAAATGGGCCGTTGACCACTCCGAGTTCAAATATTAAAACGAGATCGTGTTTTTTTTTCAGCTTCACAAGCCTTCCACCAGGCGCTATCACATTCATGCCCGTTATTTCTTCCTAAAACACGGTGACCATGCAGGTACTAAGCGTTTAGCTTATCAGAATTCGGCACTTTAAAGCTACGCCCTGTTATCTCCGCTATCGCCGTTGAAAACACGCAAAACGAAGTGAGGTTAGCTCATCACACTCGATAGTCATGTTAGAATAAGTAGTGCGGGTGTGCGACTACATAGCAAGAGCGCTGTAGCTGACAATCCCAACTGACATCCCTCTTTATGTGTACAGACAGAGCTTATTTCCTCGTGTCACTGTCACGCGATCAGACGGCTGGCGTCACTAATTGTGCCTACAAGGCAGGGAACGCCAGCAGATGGCATTGAGCTCGTTCTTTGTGTTTTAAGGCTCAATCACCTAATTTCACATACTCTCTTCTGTCCATCCATCCGTCCGTGCCCTGAAGTGATGTCATCTGTGGCACAGCGGCTCATAGCAT
Source organism: Rhipicephalus annulatus (assembly GCA_013436015.1). Taxonomy (NCBI): domain Eukaryota; kingdom Metazoa; phylum Arthropoda; class Arachnida; order Ixodida; family Ixodidae; genus Rhipicephalus; species Rhipicephalus annulatus. The sequence continues at coordinate 168,108 of WOVY01004533.1, read as the reverse complement.
GGACACCGGTCACGTCGGTCGCGTTTCTCGGCATACTACAGACTGCCCCTGTCTCTCCTCCAGCCCTGGTCAGAGTCTGCCCGCTCATGCAAGATGGCAGACGTGGACATCGCGTTCCATTCTGAACGACCCTACCTCAATGGGTCCAGGCTTTCGCCAAACACACTTTAGAATTCACAGTGCTCTTCAATTTTTTTCAAAGGTTGTTCAATGCAGAAATTTGTGCTAGATGGCGAGTGTAGAACTTGGGCATCTTGGCAAGCGCAACGGAATAAACGCAAGGAGCTGATAAATGTGTGAGGAGTAGACTGGAAACGCCTACAAACGAGAACATTTCAAAACCCAGTGCACCCCAACCACATATACCCCAGGCAATTCCCCGAAGCTGGTAGCATCCTATAGTAAAGACGAATGCAGAGACATGGTACACATTCATAGGAAATGCCCACGCACTACACGGCTTTTGGATCACCAAAACCCGGACCTCCTTAAGACGCGTTGGCTCGACGCTCTGGCTAGCTCAGAATTCGAAGACCAAGTTTGGGCCATCCAGCAGCTCCGGGAAGTGGCGGAAAGGCTATAAACCTTACCACGACCACCGGGCGGCTTAGGCCTAGCCACTTATCTGCAGGATTTAAATGAAGTTTTCTCCATTCCATTCCACTTTGGCTAGCTTTGTATGCGAAAAAAAAACGAAACAGTGTATCATGGTTTTCTGTAGCGTGCCCTGAATTCTAAATGTACGAGCCTCTGGTCTTTCACCTCGTTGAAGTACAGCTATCGCTGTCTTGGTTTCGAGTTCTATAATTATCTCAGAAGTGTTCTGCGTTGTCTGTAACTTTATGCTTTGCCCGATTTAATTAATTAAACCTTCGATGTAAGCGTATAAATTCATGGTACCTTGAAGAATGTCTCCAGCGCTCAACTGAAGTTGCATGATATCACTTTTAGTATACCTTCAGAAGACAAGTTTGGGCATTTTGGTGATGCATACTTGGTGAAATGCCCCGCAGTGGTGGTCCAGTGGCTATGGCACTCGACTGTTACAAAGGTTGTGGGATGGAATTCCTGCTGCGGCGGCTACATTTTCAATGGTTGCGAAGATGGTTGAAGCCAATGTGCTTAGATTTAGGTGCACTTTAAAGAATCCCAGGTGGACAAAGTTTGCGGAAGCCTTAGCTACGGCGTCTCTTATATTCATATCGTGGTTTCGGGACGTTAAACTCCACATAATATTATACTTGGTAAAACTGGTAAAACAAAGTGCAATAAGCGGGACAAGTAAGGGCGAGACAAACAGAACGAAGCGCTTAAAAAACGTCGCCGCAGACAATATGCGTATGAGCACAAAACAGTTGATCAGCAGCAACTTAAAAAAGCTTACAACAGGGCCAGGTAAGAGATGCACACCAGTGATAGCACTAATAGGTGGAAAATGCATTCAGAAGAATATCTGAATGATGCGTAATGTGCAGATCCACTGCTCACTAAAACGAGAAAGCAGATAAGTTTAAAAAACAACGGACGCATCATCCGGTGAGTCCCAGCTTTTTTTTTTCTGCTCCGTTTATCGCGCTTCATTTAACCAATTACTACCTTCAACCCCAGCTGTGGCAACATCACGACGACCACCACTACCTGCAACTCAAATCGTTCAGATCTCGGTTACCACCTTCACATTGATTGATTGATTGATTGATTGATTGATTGATTGATTGATTGGTTGATTTGTGGGTTTTAACGTCCCAAAACCACCATATGATTATGAGAGACGCCGTAGTGGAGGGCTCCGGAAATTTCAACAGCCTGGGGTTCCTTAACGTGCACCCAAATCTGAGCACACGGGCCTACAACATTTCCGCCTCCATCGGAAATGCAGCCGCCGCAGCCGGGATTCGATTCGCGACCTGTGGGTCAGCAGCCGAGTACCTTAGCCACTAGATCACCGCGGCGGGGCGTTTACCACCTTCACAAGGCTGCTCAAGTGATGCACTCTACGGCGTTGCCAAGTCACCGGTACGACCCTGGTCGAGTACATTTCCCCCAGTGACATCTCGGAAACCCTCAGACACCTAAATCAAAAGCAGTGACCATCATCGATTTTACGGCGCGGTCCCCCGAGGAAAATTATAGAGGAGACCCTGTGGCGCGATAAAGCGTGTCGCTGAGCGCCGAAAGATTTCACTATACGAGCTGATATCGAGGCGCACATTGGTGTTAGTGTGTTTGGCAGAGACAGTCACTCTGCAATACACTAGATGAAATGAACAATCAGCCTCTTTCGGAAGAAAGAATCCTGCGCTGCCGACAGGACTTTATAAGTCGCAGAAGAAGGCTGTGAAGGCGCTCCTGCGCTTCTTGCGTTCAACCGGCCTGTCCGAACGACTGTGATCGGAACTCCCTGAATGTGTGCGCATGTGTTTTTTTATTTTATTTTATATCTCTCTATAGCTATCCTCTTTCCGACCCTTTTTCCCACCCCCGTACAGGGTAGCAAACCAGTTCGTCTAGGTCAACCTCCCTGTCTCTTCCTTTTAATTATTTCTCTCTCTCTCTCTTGGCAAAATCCCGCAGTGCAAGCGACTCACCGTCAAAAAGGTGAAGGATTCAGTTGGCGTTTGCAGCAGCCGTTTGGACGCAGCCTGCTATATAGTTTCCTAAATATACACTAAAGGGAACTCTGGCGCTATAGTGTCTATGGGAGCTGCCACGCACGGCGCTTCAGCGAGCATCGGAATGATGGGTAGTGCACGGATTTGTCTAATCTTCATACTTCTGGCTCCGCGTGTGTTCGTGTGGCTTGAAGCTATTTTCTCACGAAACAAAAATCAGCATTTGTTCAGTGGTTTCGCTTCACCACCTTATTCCTTCAGGCTTACCTTTCCATCTTTCCTTTAATGTTTTGTTTGAATTTGCAGTTCAGCAGTCACCTAAGGGCACCACCCGTAGTTCTGTGTCTGAATGTTAACAACGCGGTTATAGCGTGGTGGTCGTCCATGGTAAAATGTAACCGCGGCGGCTGCCTGGCGAAAAAAAAAAAAGATGGCACCAAAACGCACGTATACACTGCGCTCGTTTGAAGCTTAGAATGTACTAAACTAAGATTGTCGAATTTCACTATTGCGGGTCGTGCCAAAGTTTACTCGTGACCTTTCAGTATGTGCGTGATAGTTTAGCTTTCTGTTTCTCTTGCGCAACGAAGGGTAAACGGTACTGTTGACAAGTGTCAGAGTTATGTTGCCTTTATACACAACGCAACATGCCCGAATTCAGTCCTACCAGCTCTGGGTTTTTGTTAAGTATGCTTTAGCAAGCAACACGAACAAAGAAGACGGGCGCACATGAATAAATGACGAAAACAAGCTGCTACCAGGGGTGCAAACTAACTGGCCCAGCATATCACACTCTTGCAGTTTATCCTAATATTCGAGCATTTATTCCCAACTGATATAGATGTACCTGGGGAAACTTCTTAGTACTTCATTAGAAAAAACCTCGACTATGATAGCGTCAAAGTGGAAAGTTATATCGTATTCGTGCCTTTAGGTTTGTAAAGGCTGTCAAAGTGATTTTTCGCTACAACTTGCCACTGTACTCATCTGAACTGATGTCACAAGTGTGCAGAGAAGTTCTCTGTGGGTGCGTAAGAACAGAGACGTCTTATGACTTTTTCTTAGTATAGGGCATATTGTTATTTAACTTACTCACAATTTGTTCTAGACACTGTACTCGCGGACTTTTCTTGGTCCGTGACGAAGTGAAAGCTTCGGAATAGATCCCTCTGCACATCTACTTATACGCGAAATATTACGTTTAGACACGCATTTCGTACCACTGTTAGTGAAGTTCCATTTGTTGGTGAAGTTCGTTGCAAGTTTCTAAGCAGAGTAAACAGAGACGCGGGTAGGAGACGGACGCTCACCTGAAGATACAGACGCCATTCAGGTTGTTAGGTTCACGCAAAAGGCGTGACTTTCTCTCACGCGCAAAAAAAAAATACGGAATGACGACGAGTGAGTTTAAGCTAATAAAAATCAGCATTCCTGGGTGCTACGTCAGGTCTCAAAAACAATTTTGTAGAGAATGAAGGAGTATTTATGCAGCGGTGATGTTACGCTTTCACAGTGTCGCTGGTCGTCGACATGAAACTATCATTATCGTGAACCTGCACGCTTTCTCTTCGTCCTCTTCTCCTTCGCTCCAAGAATACGTCCGTCGATTTGCCTGGCGTGGGATGCTATAACTCTGATGGGCGACGAAACGAGTACAGAGAGAAAGAAAGAAAGAAACAAACGAAGAAGAAAGAAAGAAAGAATGAATGAAAGAAAGAAAGAAAGAAAAAAAGAAAGGAAGAAAGAAAGAAAGGAAGAAAGAAAGAAAGAAAAAAAGAAAGGAAGAAACAAAGAAAAATATTCTTGGTGAAAAACATATCTTGTTCGCGTGATGATATTGGAACCTACGTATGCACCATCACAGCGCGAGCGTCGCAACCGCACAGCTATCCAGGCACGACAGTAGAGCGTATCATAGCCTTGTAAAGTATATGATAGTAAGGGGGTGGGAAAGGTAATTGAAGGCGAGGAAGAGAAATATGAGAAGGGAAAGCAGGACGGTGGAGAGTAAAATAGAGGACGGGAAGAAAGCCGCGGAAGTGAGAAATAGACAAATAGAGAGGAAGGGGAGAAACGTATACAGTAAGTTAGAAAGAGGAAGAAGTAAATAGAGAGAAAAACAAAATGTAGAGACAAAAAGCTATACAGTACAAAGAGGAAGAAATAAGGAAATAAAAAAAAAGAAGTGGACAGATCACTAGATCAACAGCTTCGCTGTGACCCTGCGTTTCGCGAGCTCTCTACGTAATTATTATTTTTAGTTTCTCACATATAAACGTGATGACACCAACAATTACTTCATGCTACGTAATGTTGTCATCGTACTGCATTGCCAATGAGGTTCGCTGACTGTTTTGATGCATTCCGGCTCGAGAGAAATTTTAGGCTTTTTTCCTTAAGTTTCTGATGTTTTCCTCTGAGGCATCTTTATCGTCTAGCCCACGATGCTCTCGAAACATTAGTTCTTCCCCGATTTTCTCGTCACTTCACTTAGACAATAACATAAAGAAACGAAAGTAAGATCCCATGGGTGTTCCAGTTTAGATGCAGCCTTCGTTCACGCATCTATTCGGGCTTTGTAATATGCCTTTCACGCAAACGATATCCTTGAATAAATAAAAGACTGCAAGTTGGGAGCGTTGTCGCGTATCTCTCACCACAATTTGGGCTTCCAAAGATCTCCATTTAACGAAGATTGATGTACGAGACGGCTCGATTGTGCACTCATCTCGCAGTTAGGGCTCTTAAGAATGCCTATGCATATTCACACAAACTGGTATGACTCACCAAAATGAAGAAATCACTGCAACCTCGTTGCATTCTTCAAACTATCTCTCGAGTTTTTTATATCTCCGCGAGCAAACAATGCCCATATTCACTAGCATAATACTGCACACAGCGTACCCACGCATACACGAAGGAAAAAAAATTATTGTTTTAGCTTGCGCATCAATTCAAACGTCGTTCTCGCAAGCAACGCCGTTTCGATTCCAGAACCATTAAGTTTGCGAAAAGCGTCGCGCCCTTTGTTCTAGGAATACTCTAATGGTTCGAAGGAGCGGTCTTGAGACCTTGATTTATGGAGTACCTTGCAGAGGCTCTAATAATTACTTAGATAAGCGCACATTTTCCCCTGTGCGCGCGTTGCCGTTCATATCTTTAACATCGTAGATTGTTTCAATTGTTTCAAAGAAGAAATGTGGTGCATTGTGAATGTATACGCAATCAACTGAAGTGCTCCGTAAGACGTGCATAAATTAGAATAAATGAAAAAAAAAACGGCGTCAGCGCCTTCGATGATTGATCGTTTACCCGATTCACAGCGATCGAAGGTCGTAAGGAAACATTCTTCTGCTGCGCAGTAAACGATCTTCTACGGCGCAATAATAACCGAGAACCGAAGACAGCAACTTCCCCCTGGTGTTTGCGTTTCCCGCAATGCTACAAATCATTACCATTTATTTTTCTCTTCCTTAATTTCTCGAAATGGCATTGCAGACGACGAGGTTTCCGATTCGCATGGATAGAATGTTCATTCGCTGGTTTCAAGAAAAGCGAAACTTTGGGCTAGTTGGTATTGCATGATGAAAAACGTACAGCGCGAACACAAGACGGGAATACTAAAGAGGGGACACAGACAAGCGCTGCTTGTCTGTGTCCCCTCTTTAGTATTCCCGTCACACAGCGCTTGTCTGTGTCCCCTCTTTAGTATTCCCGTCTTGTGTTCGCGCTGTACGTTTTTCATCATTCAAGAAAAGCGTCGAACAATTCGGCAGAAAGTTCCCCCATAAAATAGACATTTAGGCGACAGACAAAATTTCTTTACCACTAACGATGGGCTTGCGGACTTGGTCAGCAAATAGACGCTGCACACAACGCGCGGTTTCAAGGAGCGTTGTTGAAGGTCAGCCCGACAGATTTGCGGCACCCAAGCTTTCTTGAATGGATTACGGGAGCGACGCTACACAGTGCCTTGAAGAGGGGAGTGCATTATCTTCCGAGTGTGGCGTGGCCTTGAACGGTCAACTCTTTGGGGAAGGAGGTCCGCGGGAGCGATATGAAGAATCCTGTGGCAAATCAAACGTTTACGAAGACGCATTCGCGGTACATTGGGTACGTTGGGTTGTTTGGGTGCGTTGTAGTGTTGTCATTTGATTGGTTTGTTTAGCGTGTTTGCAGTTGCAAGATTAGGCTTGAGAGTTTGTCGTTGCGTGAAAGTTGTTCCAAAATGTTCACATTTTCGTGGCACCTGACTCTCATCGCTTGCTCTGAGAGTGGCTTCCTTGAGATCCCACAGTTGTCATTGAGGGGGGGGGGGATTTAGGAAACCTACTCGAGCTACAGAGAGCACGAACAAAACAATAAAAATCAGGCTGACTGGGATTAATCAGGGCATAAACACAAACCTTTCAGAACGTACTGAATAAGATGTCACCTAAATTGGGACGCCAGTGCCGTCAATGTCTGGGAGATTTAGAGGGTGTGAATCGCCGAATCATTACGAAGGTTATTCTGCAGATTGTAGACATCCAAGTTACACTCGTCAGAATACTCGTCCGCCGATTCATTAAGAAACGCATTGAACTGGGGATGAAAAGAAACCGACAGTGTCATTTTGAATATTCATGCGCGAGTCATTTGTTTGATAGCCTGCGATCTCTCAAGTGCAGTAAATACTGCACTCGGTAGATACTGTGTAAAATTAGGTGCGAGGTTGACCGAGTGCGATAGTAGGTACATTAGGAGAGTTAATAACGTAATTAAAATGCAGTTCATAAAAGCCTAAGAGAGGTTTCTGTCAATAAACTTAATTGAAAGTCCACTAATCGTTAAAGCTCACCCTTAATTTGCCACCACTGCACTGTTGTGTAATGTATAGCGCTTAGACCACTCTTTTGTAACATCACTTATGACATATTCTTCTACCAGTTGCACTGCTTTTACGTTTCACCGTTTTAAGTGAACTGGGTATTTTTCAAACCCTCCTTTTTCCATGCGTAATAATCACCATGGCATTACTGGTGCTTTTGTCTCCCCTTGAACAATACCCTTAAAGAGCCTTTAAGAATCAGTAAATTATGATGATGTATTTTCTGCATATACTTCCGTGGAACTGCTTATGAATTATGTATTTTGAGCCAGAATGGCTCGAAAAGCTCCTGGAAAGGAACAGTGTCCAAACAAACACAATGTAAAAAGAAACCAAGGATACAGAAGGCAGATATTCTGTACATTCATCCTTTCTTTTTTTACAAAAGAACGTCATTGAGAGATAAAAGATCATTCGCGCAACGATGACGTTTCTTTGTTTTCTGGGTGCCATCTTCTCCTCCGATGTCGTCCTTCCAGCGTAGCTTCGCTATTCACGCGATTTCGACATGAAGCATCGTTGAATGAAAGCAAAATAAAACGCGTATGTACAAGAGAGTTAATGCATTCGATTGTGGTACGAAGCTACGGGCGGAAGGTCCACACTTGCTGGAGAGAAGAAGATGGTTTGAAGAGTAAGCGGGCGGGGATTTCCTTCTCACGCTCTTCTTCCCCTGTCGCTTCGTGTGACGGCTCGGTTTTTTTTTTCCTCGTGCGTTCGAGTGGATTCACGTAGTCCTGAAAGTAAAAGCCGTCCCCGATCCCCGAAATGCAGCGACGGATTATGAGTGACCGCGGCGGATCACCACAGTATGCACTTGTGAGTCAAGTTCATGGGCGTTCCTTCGGGGCATCCAAAGGCGTGTGAGAACTCGACCAGGTTGCCCATTGGGATGTTAACCCTGAAACAGAAACAATTCATTGTGATGTATGATTTTGTCAGAGTGATGGAGAGATGCGATAGAAAATTGAGGGCTTGGGGGTGGAGAAGAAGAAGAGGTGTTTAACGGCACCGACAACTGCCCAGAAGACGAAATGAGATGACTGCATGTATGGAAAAATTGTTCCTCATAGCGACTCCAATCAATCTTTTCTTTCTCGTGAAAAGTACTTTATTTTTATTTCTTAATTGAAAATTGCAAAAAAATAACTTGTGGCACCATCTGGTGTCAGAAACTGCATTTATCCTATGTGCCCTGTCATGTGACCGTAAACTTATGTACGCGGCTAGTAGTTTTCCTGTTAATATTGTAATACTGTTTACTTTTTATAGTGAAAGATATTACTCCATAAAAAATGTATATATAGGCCTGCGTTAGTAGCGCGCGTTGAAGTGGCGCTGCTTTTGCATGAGGTAACTACTCCATGCTCATCAGCGTGTCTTGAGCAACTTTTCTATTTGCTCATAAAATCGTGCACGCAGTTTCCGGGTCGCTAGGATTTTGGAGCGACCTGGTTTTTCTGTTTACAATTTGTCTAAGAAATCACGTTTATACTGGTAGTTTGCACAGCCGCGCATGTGCGCAGTGACGTTTTCGGTGACTTGGCTTGGCTCGTGTCTCGAGAGTAACGACGACGGGACAAGTCCTCCACGACACAGGCGACACAACCTTGGGCGCAGGCACACGCAACGCGCTACAAATACAGAGAAGCTACATAAAGCCACAGTCTCGTTGTAACCACTAGTTATTTTCGAAATTGTTGCAAAGCTCAGAAAAAGCGTGGTTAAGCATATAGTTACAGAAACTTCCGCGAAATGGGAACAACGACAGCATGCGCGAGTCGCCAGAAAGGCTACCGACATTGCTATCAATTCTCAGAGCTGATGCATGAAGGGCTCATCCGTGTCCAAAGCCTTTCAGATCGAAAAACACTGCTTATAACATGACTACTTGCTTTTGGGATGAACTACTGCAGCTACGGACACTACAAAAGGTTAAGTTTCTGTTGCGCCGGAAAAAAAAACTTGGGTCGAAAAAAAAAAGAGTTGTCGGTCTCTTTCATAAGAGGAAAGAGGTTGGTCTGAAAATCGGGTTTCTAACCTCATACTATACTCACGAGCGCAAGGGGAAAAAGGAAAAAGGAGGTATGATGAGAGGTTACAATGCACAATGAGCACAACAGCGCAATGAGTCACTGCACACACTGTCCCGTGCGGGTAAAACCCGCGTGAAAGTGCGCGCACGCATACATCAACTACACTATGAGATGGCAAGGAAAAGCAGGCAGCACAGGTATGAGAAAAACGATTTTTCCCTTATTCCTAAATTTCTCTTTTCCAATACCAAGATCACTATGCTTGCAGCAAGAACGAACGTTTTGTGCTGGTTGGACAGAATACTACCGATGGACATTATCAGAGACTTCATTCGTTGACTTTTGAACATTTCCTTATGATTGTGTTGTGATATCTGCATACGAGTTTTTGCATATGTGTGCTCGAGTGTTTTATTTTCCATGCACTGTTTCGTATGTTTTTTTTAGGAACGCGTTCAACTTTCACTCAAGGGCTAAGGAGTATACGGCGCCATACTTGTGTGCCAACATCTCGTTATATATCATATCAATGAAAAAAAAAAAACACGCGAAAAAAATGCGGGTGGAGACGCCACCTTAATGTTCCTGAACAAAACCTCGTTACGTCATAAACTTTATAATCACTAAAGATCAAGTACATTGCGACTCCAGAACGCCATAGGCTTAACGCACTTAGATCCAGGAAACCTACTTGCGCCATTTTCCCCGATATACAAAAAAAAAGGCCTGGGAATCCGTGAAGCCACGCGTGGTATTTTCGGCGTGAAAATTTGTCGGTATTGAGTTCTCAGAGTCAAGATTATAATTCTAAACAGATTCATTGTTGTATTGTAGTGTTCGTTTAGCCAGACGCGCGTCTGGTTCGCTACCCTTCACTCTGAAAAAATAAAAGGGTGCAATTTCTTTTGTTGAGTGGAAGGTCTTTATAGAAATTTCGCTTTGAATTTCCTGTACCCTTGGCTACAAACGGCTACGGCTATAAACAGATACATTTTCAGGAATACCCTACACTACTGCAAAACTACTTAAATCCGCTATTTAAATTTATATCGGAACAGGTACTTGATATTTAACATGTCCACATGACAACTACTGCAATAACAAATGATAGAAACATTAGTTGCAATCAAATGTGCGAAAGTTTTATCCCGCCGATAAAAAGGTTGTTTACGCACTTTTATTCCTTTGAAGTTATATCGATAGTATAACACTACACTCAAGAAGAACAAGCAATGAACCATGTCCTTCCCTTGCTTTAACGTCTCTTAGATTCGTTTGGCCCTGCCTAACCTTAGCCATAGCAATACTTGAGACTTCAGTTCGTTCCAACAATCAAATGCACTTTCTTAAAGCTGTACCATCTACACAGCAATCATTGAACCGCAATTGGCTAAAACTGTTTCGGCGACAGCATTACTAGTACTTGCTTTATCGCTGCCAGCACTTCAGTGTTCAAAACCGAAGTGAACTTTCTAGTAAGCCCACCTATGAGTACACGCAAACTCTCCCCAATCGATCAGAGTTAAACACTGAACCAAACTTAAACTCCAAATACCCCAGCCCTGTGCACTCAACAACGATCATTCAGAATTAGAACCTAAACATGTGCTTCAGCGCAGAGCAATTCCCAAAGCGCTGTATGCCACCCGTCAGTGATGGATTTGGCACGCTTGTCTGGCTCCCGGATCAGAACTCTCCAAAACGTTTCGTACACCAATGGATCGATAACTCGAATACTTTCTTTTTTTCAGTTCTCCTCTCTATCTCGCACAGGCTGTGTCCAAACAAATGAAATGGATCAATTTTCACGCACGGTTTCAACTGTATAGTACCCAACTTCGCCAACTTCTGAGAGCCCGAGATTGCGAGCGATCAAATGTACCAGTCAAGGGCAGAGTGCTGTGGCAATGCGAACTATTGAAGTAACATCATGAGCAATATATGATGAGATACATCAATAAATGTACAGAGAATAATCCTGCGAGGTTTAGCCATGGGCCACGGCCCCTTCACAAAAAAAAAAAAATCATCGAGTGGCCGTGCTTCAACTAATTTCTTCTCATTAGCGACGCAGTGGCAGAGGTAGACATGCCTATATGGCAGCCGCATGATTGAAGAGACTCAACCATTGCTAAATGCGGATGCAAGCTTTCCGGCTTAGCTTACGAGCGATTTACGAACTGTAGCATTTTGACACTGCTGTCTAATGAAGGCACACACGTGCACAGATCGAAAACGCGAGCACGCATAATTCCATTGCCGCGCATACCATTTTAGTCCACCACGCTACACGTTAGGATCGACTGCATATAAAAGCGCGAAACCTGTATAGTTTGATCCCAATGTTCTGCAGACTAGATTCAAAGCACGTGGAAGTATTATAAAAAGTTAGTGCATTTTGCGGCAATCAATTAAAGTACAGCGCAATTTATGAAGTATTTATTGTACAGTCGGTCATGCTACATGCCTCCACGAATCGAAATCAATGAACCACTTCAATTACGCGTAACAGTTTTTTTTTGCTGGCCGTGGGCATTTACGTACAAGCTTTGAAATTCAGAATTTCTATTTCCCCCTGCCCCCCCGCGTCCTACGTCTCGTTAAACACGGCGCTGCCTTCACCAAAGGGATCGTGTGTAGTAAAATATTTTGTTCAGAAGCCATTTAAAGAAACTTTAGGCCGCAAGCATGCTTAATTTACCATTGGTTCAGTGTATGTGGTCTCTTCCATGCCAAAAATGTAGAAAAATGGTAACAGTACCTAAATGTGAACGCTGTGTCACAAATAATTGCAGGAACACCAATAGCCATTCATTCTTATGTCGACCCGTATGCTGAGAATGCTCGCTGAGTCCTGTTCTATTTCCCTATAGTTCAATCTCTCACTGTCGCCAATCGCACGGCGATTAACGTGCATATATTGTGATTTGCTACAAAAAAACTATAGAGAATGCTTAAGCGCCGTCTTTAAGAGCTGAACGCGATCGCGATATCCTACTGCGTACTTCAAACACTTGGTGCATGAACTTTCTATTGATGCGCCCAGTATATGTGACCTTAAGGGAATAGGCGCAGTAACGTGATTGCCTTTTTTGTAGTTGGTGACTCGATTTAAGCTATGAAGCCATTTTGATAACATGTTCTTACGCCCGATTGCAAAGTACGCTTGTACCACGCATTATTAAGGCAATATATCATGTTGTATTGTGAAGCATGTATACAAGACGCGTGTGTTTGTAAAGCATTACAGTTACTTTCACTGCATTTCCGAGCAGAGGAAGTTATTTTCACTGTATTCACAAGCAGACACACGCCGAGCCACCGCGGTCGACGAGATCAGTCTTCCGAGAAGCAGCTGCTCAAGTGCCCAGTGTTGCTGAGACTTTCGATCCCGTTCCGGAGTAACTTCCCCTTCTTGACGCTTGTGTGTGTTTGCCTGACTTCTGATGAAGTATGTTGTGTGTACTTCACTGGTGATTGTTTCATGCAACGACCCCGTTTCTTCCCCACTCGGACAAAGGACTTTTTATCATTTTATTTTGCATCATTCCTAATTTTTTGGTCACGCATAAGATGATTTTTGCTCACAACCAACTACGCTGACGCCGACGCCGGAATTTCAGCAGAACGAGGCATTGAATGGTATAGTGCATTAAAACACACCATGAACAAATGGGCGCTGGTTCGTTGTCTTGGGCACAGCGACAGCATTTAGATGCAGAATACATGCAGGAACCCTGGGCGCAGTTGCCTAGGTATACATTTCAAGTCCCGAAGTGGTCAAACATTAATGCGCAACGTCCTCACATGACACGCCCTAAATCATGCTTCTGCGTCGTGAAACGTAAGAATTCGTGTCGTTTCGTTTCCCAATAAAAATAGCTCCTGTCAGTGCACCTTGCGATTCCGTCTTAAGCTTCAGCGTACGAAGAGATCACTTTGTATGTCAAACTTAAAGAGTTCTGGCGTAAAACGTAACTCGAATGCATATCAAGACTAATAATATTATCCGAGTTTTTACGTGCCAAAACCAGGATATGTTAAGGAAAGGCTCCTTAAATTTTGACCATCTGGCGTTACAGGCACCGCACGGGTCTGCAGTTTCTTGCCTCCATGGAAACGCGATGGCCGCGGCCGGGATTCGAACACGCGACCATTGGCAGCTGAGAACCATAACCACAACTGCCGTAACCACTGTTTCTCCGCGGCGGACATATACATATCCATATACATATATATATATCTATGTATATATCAATATATATATATACACATATATACATACATATATACATATATATATATATATATATATATATATATATATATACACATATATACACACATATATATATATATATACATATACATATACATATATACATATATACATAGGCAGGCATGGTGGTTGAGTGGCCGTAGCGTTGCATATAGTCTAGTAGATCCTCCGTGAGCGGTCACAACGTAGTTTATTTCGACGTTTCGGCCTAGAGTCTGGCCTTCATCAGGAATAAAGATACAGTTTGTTGGCGCTCAGCTTTATACAATCTGATCTATAAAGCTGAGCACCAACAAACTGTATCTTTATTCCTGATGAAGGCCAGACTCTAGACCGAAACGTCGAAATAAACCACGTTGTGACCGCTCACGGAGGATCTACTAGACTATATATATATATATATATATATATATATATATATATATATATATATATATATATATATATATATATATATATATATATATATATATATATATATATATTTGAGGAGCAAGTGCACCGTTATCGTGCATGATTAAATTACCTGTATTTTGATGGACTGTGCGTGTCGTACTGAATGTCGTTTTTCAGTTCTTGAGTTCTCATGTTAGTGCACCATGCCTGCAAAGACAAAGGAAGAAAATAGATCAACCGAAGAAATAGGAAATTTCAAATGAATTTACGCGCTTTAGTAGTACGACGTGAGACGGTTGCGCCGAGCAACAATCACCCGTGTTTTCTTGAGCAACTGTGTATATTGTGATATCACAAAAAAAAAGTTTGGTTGATAGAAAAAACGCCAGGCTTGCGCGCTGGGCGCAGCACAGTCCCAGCGAAAGCTAGAAGAGCGGCCTTTCAGAGCCTTTTAAAAACACTCATTGCGTAACTGCTGCAAGCACACTTGCTTGGTACCACCAGGCCATTAATATAAACGTTTGGGTAGTAGGCTGGCATTGGATATGCTATTTTTCGTCATTCTTCTGAGAAGCGTGGTATCCGCTAAACACTTGCAAGGAATCTTGTGCCAATTGTCCATGCAGTGGCTGACGACAATGAGAAATTGTGGCTGAATTATGTATTCGCCACAGTTAATAGGGGAACAAGAACATGCTTTTGTAATGGGTTGGAACAATGGACAGCCCACTCGTTACGCTATTCGCGTTGTGCGACGAGTGGTTGTTCTTTCGCTGTTTTAAAGAGCTTCATAAGTTGTAATAATGCGATTGCTTTCCCCACGTCAAGCACGCCTCAGGCAAGTTTGCCAACAAGTCACAAGCACCGGTGTATTCGTAAAATACTGGGCTCGCACCCATCGGACCCGGGTTCGAGCCACAATGTGCCATTGGGGCTAGTTCATGCCTGCCTAAGGCAAGTTTGACTACAAGTTACAAGCACCGACGTAACTCAGTGGTAGAATATTGGGCTGGCACGGAGCGTACCCAAGTTCAAGCCCTACTGTGTAATTGGTGCAAGTTTTTTTTTTCTAATTTCGCGCGATGTGGTTACGGAAACCGGCGGTGGCAGCGGACAACATTTGCGAGTTACTCGAAAAGTGGTCTCTTAACAGCTTTTTTCTGTAAACTAAAATATGCTGCTGAGCTGAAGCTCCTGCGACGTAACATGAATCAAACATTACCCGTGGATGCTGCAAAAAAAAATACAAGATTGGATTAAATGGGAATGCGATTTTATATTCAATCAAGCTAGAAGTTAGGAGATATTGGTACCAT
Source organism: Rhipicephalus annulatus (assembly GCA_013436015.1). Taxonomy (NCBI): domain Eukaryota; kingdom Metazoa; phylum Arthropoda; class Arachnida; order Ixodida; family Ixodidae; genus Rhipicephalus; species Rhipicephalus annulatus. Next base: position 152,599 of record WOVY01004533.1, on the reverse strand, counting down.
TTTAAGCAAAATCTAAGTTTTTCCTATAAAGGATAAAGCTCAGAAAACATTCAAAAGACGAAACTTTGAACAATTCATAGCGTCACTTTGGGTGTGTGTCAAGCTGCAGATAAACTTATTTAACAAAAGGAGGACCACTTCCGTGCACTCGCACGTTGGAGGTGGTCTACAATTTTACAGGGCTTGATAAAATGTGATTTAAGATATGCAACACCCCAAGATGCATTCAATACGCGTGAATACGCATGCAAAAATAATCGTCATACTTTTATATCCCAAAATTACGATATGTTTACGAGCGATGCCGTAGAAATATGTGCATGGATGATGGTGTTATGCAAGGTACGTGTCGCTCTAAGCTGAACTTTCTCACCGTTGCTGTGGAGATGAAAAAGATCTGATCGCTGGTGAAATGCTGGAGTCCGGGCAGGGCAATACCATTCGGCTTTCCCAGCTTCGCTAGGCTGATTCGGTATGCCTGCCAGAGATAACACCAAAGGTGTAAAAAATGAGAAAAAAAGGAGAGAGGATATTTTATTAAGTTTGAAGATTATTAATAAAATCTTTCTCTTTACAGACGGAGGATTAAGAGCTAAAGGCCACGTGACTTCACACAGGCTCTTACTCCTTTTCGCGCTCGGCATACATGCACATTGTTTGATGCCCGTGCAGGAATAGAGCATCTAGAGAATAGAGAATAGAGCATCTGCATGTATACCTAATTATAAATGCAAACAAATCAATACAGATTCACATCATACAAGCACTTCATGGAAACATAAGCAAACACTTCATGAATAAGAAAAAAATTCATACAAAACCCTTCATAAAAAGAAACATCATGCAAAAGACTTCACGAAAACAAACAGCATCATTCAAGTACTTCAAAATTATGTTCCTCTATGCATTAAATTATGAACTTTAAAACTAACATAAACTTGGGATTAAAACATGCATAAACGGTGTACTTAAAATGTTGTCGATAAGTTATCATAGATTGTAAAAGAAGGCTTTTCACATATTGTTTAAAGCAGGATGCGCAAAAGTCGATGCCACTCCTCACAATGTTTAATAGAAGGAGAATTTCATATTCTAGGGCCTCACGTCAGTTTGTTCGCATAAGCGGTGGCGTAATTGTAAGCGAGGAGATACTAACATGAAGTCTCTTCTTTTTTTTATGAGCAAAAATAATCTATATTAGTAAATTTGATTTCATTTCTATCTTGTTATGTCAGAATAGCATTACTTAGAAATGTAAAACACGACAACCCATCTGCTTTTAAACAGTGCATTTGGAGACTGCTTTCACGGTGAAGCTCATACAAGGAAGGAAAATAGCAGGAAAAGAACGGCAAGGAGATTAACCAGCTTATAGGCAGCCGGTTTGCTACCCTGCACATAGGAGAGGGACTCCTCAGCTGGGTGTGCGCCATCGGATTTGGCAAACCAGAATACAGCTGGTGCTAGCGCTGAATGAAAACTCGGCTCGGCAAAGACGCGTGTTCGAGAGAAGGAGAAACAGAAATAAATAAAGAAAGAGATAGAAATGATTATAAATTGAAAAGTAGAGAGAAATAAAGGGAATGAAATCATAAAACATAGAATTATGAAAAAAGTCATAGAAATAGATGGAAGAAAACAGACGCAAAAAACAGGCATAAAAAATAGAGCAGGGCAGAAATAAAAAGGAAAGAAAAATGGGAAGGAACAAATAAAGATATTGAAAGAAATTCAGTGACAGCAAAAAGAAAGAAAGAACGAAAAAAAGAAAAAAGAAAAGCATCGAGGAAAAGTGATATGAAGATAGAGAGAAAGAAAAACACGTATAAAAAAGAAAGATGCGAGAAACAAAGTGAAAGAAAAAAAGAATAAAAAATAAAATAAAGAACATCAAGGAAGGACGACCCCTTCTGTCTCAGCACCATCAGTGCGAAGCTGCCACGATTGCTTTTTATATATTATTAATTCAAAGGTACTCGTACAAGGCTTCTTTCTCGTTTATTGAATGCATGTGTGAGGAAGATAAGGCCGCTTTATGTTCTGCTTTTCAAAGATAGATGAAACCACAGTAATCAAAACAACCGCCTTCTCCCTCCATATCTCGGCCAACTTATTGTAGAGTTTGACCGCAAAACGAAATGCTGAAATCAAACATTTTACACCGTGCACTACCAATACGCGAGAACACCAATTATGCCCCTCGCCGGAAAAAAAAAGGGGGGGGGGGACCCTTCAGCTTCGCGTTCAGGAGTTGAACGCGATATTCTGTTCCTAGTGCGTCCTTCGAACACTTAGTGTATGAAGTCTTTTCGAACTTTCTATGCACCCACTACGTGGCCTTAAGGGCGCAGTAACGTGTGTGCCTTTTGTTGCGGGTGACTGACTTCAAACTATGAAGTCATTATGATAGCCACATGTTTTGGCGCCTGATGGCAATGTACGCTTGTACCACGCATTACTAAGTCAATATTTTATGTTGTATTGCGAAGCATCTGTACATGGCGTGTGTGTTTCTAAAGCACGATAGTTACTTTCACTGCCGTTCAAAGCAGACCAAGCTTTTTTTCCCTATATTTACAAGCGGTGCGTGGTGGTGTGGTAGAACACCCACTTTCGACGCAAACGACCCTGATTCGATCCCCACTCAGACTCAGAATTGCTTATTGCGTCTTTCTCAATTTTTCAGTCACGCAAAGATGCTCAATTTTCTAGTCACAACCAACGCCACTGACCCCAGAATTTATGCTAAACGATCTCTTTCACGCTATCACGTTAGAAAGGTGTATAAAAATATTAAGAATAATGATATGACATTGATTGATATGTGGGGTTTAACGTCCCAAAACCACCCTATGATTATGAGAGACGCCGTAGTGGAGGACTCCGGGAATTTTGATCGCCTTCGGTTCTTTAACGTGCACCCAAGTCAGAGCACACAGGCCTACAGAATTTTCGCCTCCATTGAAAATACCGCCGCTGCAGCCGGCATTCGATCCCGCGAACTGCGAGTCTTGCAGCCGAGTACCCTAGCCACTACAACACTGCGGCGGGGGAAAATATTAAGAATTGTGCTTGAAAGGTGACAACAGCGCTGAACAATGCATTCGAAAATTAACAGACAGAGCGTTATCTGTTATGCTTTGTTTGTGCTGTCCGTTCTGCGCTGCCTTTAATGTTTAAACGTATTACTAAATTGCCCAATGAATTTCTCTCCACTGGAAAAAAATTCAACATGTTTGGCCACGATGGAACATCGCAGGTTCCAACCATCACCGCTCCAGTAGAAAAAAGTAAGCAGCTACGATGGTACATAGAAATTATCACATTTATAAATTAATTCTTTAAAGCAGTATATATGAAATAATATGCACATTTTTTCCTCATTTAATAAATGACACGGTTTCATGTGTGGGTTTTAAAACTCGCACGAGTAATCACCCTTATACTTGATGTGACTCAATTTGTCGATTATACACAGTACAATGGCAACGATTTCTTTGCCAACCTTCTTTGTTTCTGTGGTTCCCAGAACGCATCATTTCAGACAGCATGTTCACGAGCTAATAACCAACCGACTTTTTAGCCAATAACTTGTTTTGCCTGGTATAATTAAAAAGAAACGACTGCTCACAATGCGAAAAAACTACACTTGACTTCAACAACGCGCAATATTTGAGCTCATTGCATTAAAGGCCAAAGTAGCTTTACAATAGAATACGTGAATGCCATATTGAGGACTTTTAGACTAATCAAGCTTAACGAATTCGTTACCGTTCAGTCAGTTTGTCGCGAAACTTTTGGTGGTTTTTAATTGATCAAATTTCTTATACACCGAGCCCATTACTATGTTTTCCATGACATATCACTTACCCTGAATGCTTCCCGGATTCCACCGTTGTCAGCGATGTTTTCTCCTTGCGTGTTGATACCATTAAGCTGAGGGAGAAGAAAATAAGCAATAAACCTCAATGTTCCTCAAGCACATCGTTAAAGATAAAACTACAATTCGTTTTTACGACATTGTTCATAACACTATTTCACATGGTGTCAGTCGCAGATTACAAAATTTCTCCTAAAACAATTAAACTACGTTACTAAGAACTTTTTCAAACTTTTGTAGAATTAAGTTACATGTGGAATTACAGCTGGCTGAAATTAATGACGTGACGCTTATTAGTTTTAAAAAGTGATGAAATTACTTTAGAAATACTTCAACAAACCCCACGCGCAGCTCATGTGAACTTTGTGAGTAGCAAATATAAACATAAATCTCAGATACATCTTTGTTCTGCCACACTTGGGGTTTGGTACTCGCATTAAGCTGTCAGTTATTTCACTTCCCACTTGTTGGTGAATTTTTTAAGCCACAAGGTAAGCAGCATCCTATATTTTGCATCCTATAGAATAGTTGAGGGAGTAATGAGCAGCCTGTTTTATCAAATTACATGCTTAAAGCAATTCAATAGAATACTGATTTAGGAGTGCACAAAATGTAATCATTAGAACTCTCATTACATAAAAAAATCACAGCCGTAATTATTTACTGTAGACTATGATCCGAGTCATTGGTTCATTCACCGAGAAGGCAAGCATAAATGCGAAACTCTCGGGACTAAGCAGTGCGCCACGCACAATTAACGCAGGCGAAAATGCTTTCGATAACGAACGTTAGCGCAGTCCCTGTACTTGGCTGTTTACGGAGTAGCCACACGAAGGTAATCGTTTTCTATTACGTTTTTTGAGAGTAGACAAGTCCGCATGATTTACGAGGCTGACATTGTTAACCTTTTATAATTAACGCAGAGTTTCAGGAATACTACTGAGTGCCAAATTAACTATTACACTGGTAGCAGAGTACCGTGTACTCTAAATGATTAAAGACTTTCTATACACATAACAGATTTATTCTAAATGTTCATTCGTTATACAGTGTAATTAGTATTAATGGTGCTTCTGACGTGGTGTACAAGATATATATTACATACCAAGATATACATGTAGTCTGCAATACATATACTTTTTTTGCCATGCAGCTCATTTCACGATATAATCCTTCATTGTTGAGGCATTGGTGAGCCAAACTGTGCTGGTTAGTTGATCCATGGTGGCAAAAGCAGTGAGAAAGCACAGCGACATGATTCGAAGAATGACAGAGGTGACAGATCTTGTCAAAGGACACAGGAACGAATAAGATTGCCATACGAATGACATGGCAATGACCCAAGAACTGTATAGGAAGAACTCTGAAGTGTCATACAAAGGACAGAGCAGCGACAAGGGATGGACGATGCAGAAAAGACTGACGAACGGCATAGAAAGGACTAGAACGACATAGGAAGGACACAGGTCCTGTCCTGTGCCGCTCATCTCGTGTTAACGTGTTCTCGCGCTGCTTTTGCCATGTTTTGGGGGAGTCTAGGCGCGTACGCGTTAGCAATAAAGGACGTGAACGCACTTGATTCTTTTTAGAGCCTGCGAAAAGTACACTGAACATTCAAATTTATACGTACGTTCATGTCTGCTTGGGGATCGACGATGGTGCCGTACTGGTCGATGAAGCACTTGGCGCGTTCGAGGAACTTGTTTCTGGTGTCGTGCGTCCACCAGTTTCGGAGGTTGCCTTCGAAGTCGAACTGGCTGCCTGCATCATCACAAGGCACGCGACAAGAAGAAATTCTGAGTGAGAAGAGTTCGATGGAAAACTGATGAAGGAATCACCAAGTGTTTTGTAAATAGAATGACAGCCGTTATTTCATATTCGCCCATTCAGCTTCTTACCTGGTTTACTTTAAATGCGGCTGATGTTTACCACGTGCGTTATTGTACACGTTCAAATCAAATCAAATCAAGTTTTATTATTTCATAATAATATGCACAAAAAAAGAATATACAGAAGGAGGTCCCGTAGTGTACACTGAAATGGGACCTCCTATGAAATGTAAGCATGCTAGAAGGTCCCGACTGAATTCACAGAGGCCAGCGTGTAATGCTTGTACTCATAAGTGAACCAGAAGTGACCGACCCATTTGTTAAAGTGCGTTATAAGAAACTCTGACAGAAAAACTTCAGGTGACTACGAAGAGAAGTAAGACGAGCAATGTGATCCGGATGCTGTAAACGTAACGTGTTCGACTGGAGCATGCGTAGGTACATCGTGAAATATAGACACCTATTCCGAAAGAGAAAGTCCCGTTGTGTTACTTCTGCGAGCTTTTTAGGTAAATTGGAAAACAGACACGAGCTTCTAGTGTATCGAGCCTGCACATGGGTTTCGGTTTCGAGCACTGCGTCTTCTTCACATCATAATAATTATTAACAGCAGATTGGCAATGGCGACAAAAGGTAGTTGAAATGCTAGTAATGTTGCATACGAAATTCAAGTCAAATATCTTTCAGCTTGTTTTATTCGTGGTAGCGACTTAAGAATATATAACAAACAAATTATGAATAGTCCAAGCTGAAACGACGTATGCAGGCTCAACACAATTTAAGGTGTACTTGGCGCCTCTGTCTCACGCTTTCCATCAAGCGTAGCGCCAATTCTTTTCCGCGAACGGAACACATCAATTTGTACAGTGTTGAGGTTCTACGTACTAAAACCTCGACATAAAATAGGAGAGAAGCCGTAGTGAAGGGCTACAGAGATTCATACCACCAGGGGTTCTTTTCACGAGCAACTAAATCTAACCATACAATCTTCTAGAACTTCTGCCTTCATCGAAATGTGACTGACGCGACCAAGATTAAATCGTGCGATGTTGAGTCGGCAATCAAGCACCACAACCACTTGACCACCGTGGTGGGCGGTACTTACTGCCGAGACATGCAAGTAAGGCTTGATATTCTAATGCACCTTCGCAGCTTTAGTAGTGTAATTACAGCTTCACTGCTGTGTTCGTGATTCTGCCACTGGGAGGAACGAGAACATCAGTGAGCATAAAAGAATAAAGACAATGCTCACCTGCGTCGTCAAAACCATGAGTGATTTCATGGCCGATGATAGAGCCGATTGCTCCCATGTTTACGGAGCTGAAAGGCAATACACAGAAGTTAGCAGACACGCAGAGGGAAAGTAAGGATTAAAAACTTTGCATCCAGGACATCTGCACGTCGCTGCTGTGCTGCGTCCATTCGCGGGCAAATCATTTGGTGAAGAAAATAGCCGCCTCGCTTCTTCCCCCTCCCATTTTATTACCCAGTACGTTAAACAACGGTTAACACTTCTACGAAGTAATTTGTGGCGAATGTTTTCTAGCAAATCGATAATTGCGAAAACAGTTGTTTCATATTTGCCTGAATACTATCCACATTATTAACATAAGCAATTTTTTCACGTTTCAAGTGCATCAATCCAGAAAGCCACGTGAGCCTTTCAACAATTCTTGAAGGCAACATCACTCAGCAAGCGCCTGTGAAACTCTGCACTGTGTATGTGGTGTGCAATGCGCCTCTCTTCCTCTCTTTTACTCTCCTAATACCTTCTCCCCACATATAGGGTAGCAAACTGGACTAACTGGACCATAGAGGTACACTTGACTGACTGCTTATCCATCTTTCTTACTCTTCTTTTTCTCTTTCCTTTCTATCATTCCCCTTTCCCCCACCCCAAATGTACAGTAGCCAACCGAGCCAGAACTTTGTTAACTTATCTGCCTTTCCTCTGTATTTGTCTCTCTTTCTACGTTTATTTACACAACCTATGTGAATAACCGGAATAAAACTGTCATGATGCCCTTTCATTGAATGTATTGTAAAATTTGTATATATTTGTATTTACTTCTTTTTCTCTCTTATTTCTATTGTGTAAAAAAGAGGAGGCATTCTCATTATCCTTAAGATTGTTCCGAGATCCTACCTGTTTATTATTGACCACATGTATAATTAACAAAAACAGATAAATTGACTAATAGATTAGTTGATAGATTAGGCAGGTGAATAATCTAGCACCTGTCAAATGTAGACAGTAAAGAAACCTATAGCATCATTCCGGATTCTTGTTATAAAACACCGTTTTCGGTTTGCAGTTAGAAAGCCTTTCTGCCAACTGCATGTATCTGTAAGTATGTGTCACGCATGAAAACAGCCAAATGAGGTGCACTTACGGAGGCAGGCCATAGCCATAGAACGGACTTTGAAGAATTCCCGCTGGAAATGCTGATATAAAAAAAGAAATAAAAGCACATTCATTAAATATAAAACGATTATTGCGTGGTGATTTATTGATTGATTGATTGATATGTAGGGTTTAACGTCCCAAAACCACCATATGATTATGAGAGAGACGCCGTAGTGGAGGGCTCCGGAAATTTAGACCACCTGGGGTTCTTTAACGTGCGCCCAAATCTGATTATTGCGTGGTGAGCATATTCGCGACACATAACTGAAGCTCAATAAGTGAGTATGTTTCTTGCTGTTTTTATTACTACTACTATTAATTTGATTCCGATTACATTTTTTTTCGCCTGTGATGGAAAAGACTACTCTGTGGCAACGACTGCGGAGTACAGCGTAAGCTACTTTATCTTGAGCTGGTCTTCCAAATTGACATGACTGTGCTGAAAACTTATTACTGTTAATGTCTTTTTATGCATAATTATTGTGTTTTATAACCCACAAGACACTTTTTAAATTGCAACATCACCAAAGCACATTAGCCTCCTACTGCATACGTGAAGCTAACATAAAATTGAGCGCGTGATTAATGATTACTGTTCAACAGTGTGAAATGCACATTTGTTTCACTATTCAACTATTCCCTGCTGTATACCAGCAAATCCATTACTATCTGCATAGTGTTTTTCCCCAACCGCAATAACAACGCTTCGTGCTTCAATATATTATTATGTGGTTGGGAATTTATTACTGTGCTTTAGTTTAAGTACTCACCTATAGAATTGGCCACACGATTGTAGAATGCATTCACGACTGCAGATCCAACGTATCTGTAAGAGAAGATACCATTTGGTAGATTTCTTGCTTACCTGCTTGATAATTTGATTCCTTAATTGGTCTACGGTTTAAGTGAATTTCAGTCAACATAGCTTTGTTAGAAGCAGTGATATTTTCATATATGTATCCGTGGCATGCTATGGTTGAATAATGCAAGGTTATGTCGGTGTCTTCATGATCCACGATATCAATAAGCGTGGCGATCATAAAACAATAACAACGATAACAATTGTTTGAATCTTACTTCTCAATAACTCGATATGATAATGAGAGACGCCGTAGTGCAGGGTTCCGGAAATTTCTCAAGTAATATTTAAGTGCAATTGAAAGCACACCAGAGAACATGGCCCTTCAGAGTTTCGCTTCCACTCAAGTTCGGCCGGGATTCAATCGCGTGACTTTAGGACACACATTCGAACACTACAGCCACCAAACCACCATGACGGGTATTTTTTAGGATTCCTCCAGCGTCAGCATGTTGCCTTCGAAGATTGCAAACTGATGTGCATGTTGAAGGCTTTTTTTTTCAGAAATTTGTATTTTGTGCAGTAGCCAAACACTCAAAATACGAGTTTTTTTTTTCCTTAGAGTAAAGAGGCAGCCAACAACGCTACTACAGAAGGCTTTCCAAGTCTCTCACCCACCACGGTTGCCTAGGGCAGCCTTGTGCTATGCAGAAGGACCACAGGTTCGGTTCCATCATTCAAAGGGTACGTTGTTGGGCTATGCACTACAACTGTCTGACGTCTTAAAATAGGAACAAGTCATTCAAAGCCCATTACTGAAAGTCGCAGTCCTGGGACAAACGTGTCTTGAAGGCTGCACTGTACGGAAAATTAAATTTTTCTTTAATGTGGCCGACCAATCAGTACGTGTCCAAGAGTACACCGCAATTATGTACACCTTCGTGATGCCGATTATTCCACTGCGAAATCTCGTTGATGTTTTTCAGCATGTTACTCTAATAAAATGATGACTTTAAAAACAAGACGAACTCTCAAAATAACATCATCCACGATCTTTGGCCGTTATATTGTCCAGTGTGCTATCAACATGTCATCATAATAATGCTCTAATGTAAGAGTTTCAAGGATACAAACTATTTCGGTCGCGTGTGACTGGTGTTCTGCTGTAATGTAAGTTTATGGTCTATAAAATGCCATTCATAAGGGGTCACGCAATATTTGTTCACCCGGTAAACAATTCTAATAGAACCGTAGTCTGTATTTATCGCGTCGGGAGACCGATCATGAAAGACCACATCACTTATGGTATAGAAAGACAGTACACAAAGGGTAGCTTACTCCTCGCTCCTGTTGAATGTTGTCCGGAGTTTCTCAAGTCTCTTGACCATACCATTGTACCGCACATTCAAGTAGACGTTCAGAAAAGGTGTTCCTGGCTTGATTGGCTTTATCTAAAATAAACAGAGGAAACAAAAACCTATTCACAAGAAAAGACCCACTTTCATTTCAAGTAACGTTCGCATGCAAATACTGTAAATACACTATACAAAAGACGCGTTTGAAAGAGCTCGAATTCGCTCTCAAAGGCCCTAGAAGAAAACAGAACGACTAAGTATGTGAGAGACTCACTAAACCTTCCTAATAAACAGGGGTATCTTCATGAAACGTGGTAATTAAAAATGAAGCTTTCTTGGCACTATCACTCAACTCAATGTGTAATATAAAAGTTTTTATAAAAGCACGAGTGCTTTCAGAAAATGGCTGCTGATAGAGATAGAGGTCAATGGAGCCTACGTGTTCACACAAAGGCTTGTTATACATACACTTCCGCTCATTCTTTTTCCAGCGATTTTTGTATTACGTTTTTGCATTGACCTTCGAGTGAAGCGTCATAAACGAAAAAAAAAACAGAATTTTGTACCGTACGGCTGATACGATACGAGCTACTGTTTATGGCAATACCATAAAGGTATTTTCGTCATGATATCGTGACGTGCATGCACGCCCGTTTAGCGTCGAACCATATCAGACTCCTCTACGTGGTAATTTTGCGCCATGGTTTATCCCCTTTGTAGATGATACACGGAGACACGACCTAAGATTCAATTACAATCCCGGATACTGAAAGATCATTCACTGTAAGAAACGAGTAAAGAATATGCATTAATTTTTTTGGAAGTCCCTAGTTGGCACGTACATGAATCTGAAATTACAGAAAAAAGTTAACTCTCTCTCTCTCTCTCTCTCTCTAGGTTCCCACAACTCTCCGAAAAAGTATAATGACGTCAAAATAGAGTTCACGTGTCTCTTTACGGAGTCGTATACTCATAGGACTCTTCAAAGAAACGAATTGACTCTCTTTCTCTCTTGTGCCCCACGACTATCTGAAGAGTATAATGACGTGTCCAAAGAGGGATAACGTGCCTCTTTAGAGTCGAATACTAATTTGAATGTCTCTAGAAAAAAAGGGTAACTCTTTAATTCTCTCTGAGATCCTACAACTCTCTGAAGAGAGTATAATAATGGTCTTCAAGGACATTTTGTGCCCGTCTTTAAACAGAGTCGTATACGCGTGGCAAGTCAGAACTCACCAAAAAAAAAAAAGTCAAAGGCACCTTGTCTTAAAACTGCTCTGACACACTCTTCCACGTAGCCACGGAACGAATTCAGTAAAGTAGCTGATCGCCTGATGAATTAACCAGCGCAAAAAGTTTTAGAAATGGTCCAGACGAGCGGTGTTACAAAGATTTGTCGCACGCTGCAAGTACTTTCTCTTCTCGTTCCGACAAAAGCCGAGCAGCGGCGCATGTCACGGGTGAACAAAATACGTCACGCATACCTTTTGACCTTGAGTGCGTCTCTTTTTTTCCCCTTCCAAATCACGCGAGCACGCGCGGACAGGTCACGGCCACCTAAGGGGGCCCCAGTAACTCCCGAGCGCGCCATGCTTAAATCAGCGAATGATGTTACTAGGACCAGTGACACAGCGATTGCAGAGTGTGTCGCATCATTTGTATAGAAACTAGAAACTGAAACCCCTCGCCACGTGCTGTGCTATAATAATATTGGGCCCACATGTTCTCGGAAGCCTCGACTACCAATGGGCAACGATTTGTGACCATGCTCAAATAGTGTTGTGGAGCCCCTTTAATGTGAACATACATGCTTGCAGCTCTGGAGCCGTAACAGACGGTATACATCGTAATCACGCCGACTTTTAATGATGAACATTTATTGTCATTCACACAACCTTTTCATTCACGTTCATATAGCGGGAAGTACAAGACTAAGACGACCATTCTAAAACGAAGTATACTCACAATGTCGTAGCGGCTGTTCAGGTGCGTGTTGTTTTTCAGCCAATACGGGTAGCCAATGTTGTCCACTATAGCATTAAGCTGAAAATGGATACAAAAGCAGAGATTATGGAAGCAAAAGCGTGCTTCATTTACAATGCAAGGCGTGCGGCAGCACTGCAACAGATAAAATGTTGCTCGCAGTATATATTGCACGGTTCTGTGCAGTATCACTCAAACATTCGCCAGACGCAGGCGTTTCATGCTCTAGATGCGAAGCGCCTTACAGTCGAGCTCAATCCGGTGTATGGCGTGATCACCCGTACTGCGCATGCGCCCCCTCTCCTACTCCACCTCCTCTCCCACCTCGCAGTGCCAGGAGCGTCTGCTGATTTACGCTCACTCTCCCCTCTCTCTTTAGGCATCCCTCTCCGCCGTGTTTGCACCCCCATTACGCATGCACGACCCCCTCCCTCTCTCTAGCCTCAAAACGCAAGCAACGTCTGATTAACATAAATGGACTGCTCGCGCTGAAGAACCGTTAACTGTACACCCTGTATATATAGGCACTAAATCTTGACATCCAAGGTAGTGCCGGTGGGAAATTTTCTGTGCGTTGTTGAACAATGAGAATTTGCAGCGTGCGCGTTAACTAAAAGAGGAGTGTGGGTCTCCGAGCCCAATCTGAATCTTCTGTCTCTCATTGCTCATTGGCAGTGATTGGCATATTCCAGTAGAAAACAACAGTCCATAACGGCGTGCTTTGCGCCTCCCCAGGTTTCTCTCCGGCGCAGCGCCGCAATGAGCGCCAGCGTCAACGCCGCTGCCAGAAAGACGTTACCACACGCAGTGGTTGCAGCGGGCATTTTGACGTGGAGTCGTGCCCTCTTCCTACAAAGAGAGTGGGCACGTAGCTTCACGTAGCCACGCACGCCCTTAGTCTATGCATCTTACGCATGCACTGTTTTCGGTTGGGTGGGAGACAGTGTACTTTTTTTCTTCTTTTCGGTTTTAATATATGCAAAAGCAGAAAAAACATTGAATCATCTAGATGTTTTAGCCAATGTCCAAAAATACAGGTCACTCTACTGTTGACGTGCACAATTGTCTCTAGGATTTACAGAAAATGGTGCAATGTTTTCGAAGTAATAAGTATACATTAGTTCAGGCATTCCAAACTACATTATAATGGGAGAAAACATATAGAAACGCACCACAGCATTAAGTGCACCATAGCTATAGACATGGAATAATAAAAAAAGCAGTAAGAATGGTACCTTATTGGCAGCCTGTTCCTTGGTGTAATCATCCATCCAGTCGTTTTGCTGGAGGAGGGCGCTAAAGGCAACCTTCAGATCAGCGACGAGCGAGTCCATCTACAAGAACAACATATATAGCAACTTTTGAACGTCAAATAATGTATGCGCTCTGGAAAAAAAAAAGTGTTCATACATGCACATGACGTCAGCAGCACCCGACCTTAGTTGTACTGTTTGTGACGGAGGATTATGTTACTGACGTGTGTATAATAAGTCTTGGTTTTCTAAAAAACCTACTTTAGCATTGAGGTGCTCCACACAATTTAGGTTTTCGTGGGAAAACAGCAGCTAAGAACGTGAATGATGGAGCCTGCGGCAAGAATCACAGAGAGAACGGGGCAACACAGACACTGTGTTTTACACCTTGGTGCATCACTAGTGCTTGCACGGTTTCAAATCGTGCCATCACAATAAGATTTAAACGACGCAGTGTCTGTCGTGAAATATTCCATCACTAATGCCACTATCTGTTATGTTTTGTGTTATATTTATACTCTGTATAATTTACATTTCTTCTCACTTGGGATAAAGCAAGCTGGACGTTCACCAGCGATATATATATATATATATATATATATATATATATATATATATATATATATATATCTTAGCGGCTTTACAAATGGCGTTGCGCTGCTGTGAACGAAACTGTATTAGGAACACGATTCGCAGGTCACGACGTAAATAACGAGACTTCCATTTAGGTTGCTTTACGACATAATTACCGCCAGTGACTTGGTTCACATAACCGCCCACTGTGGCTAGTTGTATTCAGGTATGCTCCACAAACGACTCACAGCATCTGTCAATTATTACTTTGAAAATCCTAACTTTTTTGTTGATGCGATGTAAGGAGGTAGAGGCACACAAATTAAATGCTGGCTGCTTGTTATCTTTTAGGGCTATCTAACTTAGAGCACGTAAGGTTCAGGTCTCCATGCATAACGAGGCCACTGCAAATACAATATACAATTATAACAACGCAATATAGCCTTATATAGCAGTTAGGACACGAGATTTCAAAACAACGTATTCAACAATCTGATGATCGAGTGTTGCAAAGCATGAGGCGCCAACGTCGGCGGCGTTGTCCACGAAAAACATTCCGAAGACAGCAAAGAATAACAATCCCTTCTTTTGCAACAAGCCCCGGCCTCCTGCATTGCACTGGTGTATTCTACTACTGAGAAACACCAGGGCTTCAAACTGCTTCTGAAAAACATTCTAACCACGTAAGTAAGGACAAGGCTAAGTGCGGCTGAAGTGTCTACCACTGTCAGAGCAGCAACTGACATGGCATGGATGATTGGCATAGATGAATGCGAGGAGGGCGCTGAGTGAGTGCCGCCATGCGGAGCATGCGTAGGAGACCAGCGCTAGAGTGTACTAGAAGTCATCTAGTACACTGTACCAGCGCGCCACCAAGCGAGTGCTGTGCTAATCGCACGTGAAGAGTTGATTGATATGTGGAGTTTAACGTCCCAAAACCACTATATGATTATGAGAGACGCCGTAGTGGAGGGCTCCGGAAATTTAGACCACCTGGGGTTCTTTAACGTGCACCCAAATCTGAGCACACGGGCCTACAACATTTCCGCCTCCATCGGAAATGCAGCCGCCGCAGCCGGGATTCGAACCCGCGCCCTGCGGGTCAGCAGCCGAGTACCTTAGCCACTAGACCACCGCGGTGGGGCACACGTGAAGGGCCTGACCACACGTACGTGGCACGCGTTGCAGCGTGTCAGAGTGTGTGTGTGTGTTTTTTAAAGACGATAGTCTTTCTTGGAGACCTTCGACGCAAAAATTTTGGTATGTCTGTATGTACATTTGCCTGTTTGTCCAGCTCTTAACGGCCCCGGGTACTTGAAACTGCCGACCCCATCCGCAGCGCCCACTAATGTTGCTCAAGATTTAGCGTTCATACTTTTGCAGTTGTCAATTAAAAGCCAAATATTGTGCATGTCTGGGTCACCATAACAACACGTATACTCTGCATGTGCATCTTTTACTAGAAAAAGCATACATCAAGCAAGTTTAAGGACCGTAGCGCTTATCTCGCTGCGCTGACCATGCAACGCTTGCACGGAAAGGCGAGTGTTTCTAACGCTTTGCTAAGACGAGACGGTGGTGGCCCCTACCCGTTGCCTTGCGTTCTACAACTTGTCACCTCTGAAACGGGCGCGCACACCCGTCTCAAAGCCGCGCGCTTCGTTTTTCAGGAAAACTGCCAGATGGCGCTATTGTTTCACGTGTACGTGAGTTGACGCGCTCGTTCGCGTCCGCTGCACGCTCGAGGCACTCTAACGCAGCACCTCCAGAATACCACTCACCGACTTTCTTGCGCATAACATCCAATGAATGTTTTGTTCACTCTCTTCACACGCAATACTATCTTCTTCGAACGACATTTGCGGATTAGGACGCAGACACGGGGCCATTTTTTTTTTTGCGGCGTCGTGCCACAGTTATGTTAAGCTGTACGCCCTCTCTCTCGGTAGAGGGAGGGCATGGTGCCGCGTCAGCAGTCAGTCACGTACTGACGCGCTTAAACGCGTACGTGTGGTCCGACCTTATAGACCACCAGGCGCTGACCACTAGGCGCAGGAGCAGGGTTACGCATACGTAATCTGAGTGCAGATAATTGGCACGTGACAGACCCGCGGGCAAGAAATGCTCTGAATCTAAAAGGGTTTCGCGATTCGCCGCAGCGAAGTGAGTGAAAACGATTCGCTGCTCCAATGATAAAGAAATCATTGTGCGTTTAGACTGTGTTTTGAAAAAGTGTTTGACGATTTAAAGTACTTGATTTGTACTCCACTGTGGCAGAGCAGAATGTCGTTCCGGTCCTGTTGTGTGAATATGTGTATAGAAAAAGTGGTTAACGATTTTAAGTAGTTGGTATGCTACCATGGGACTATATCATCCCGATTTCTAGACTGATGATCTCTGAATGCGTGTTTTGAAAAGGTGGTTAACAATTTTGAGTGCGTGGGTACTTGAACATGGGAGAGCATAAAACCGTCCCGTATGAGACACTCGTCAGTAGGCAGACTTGTACGTTTAGAAAAAGTGGGTGGCGATTCAGAGTACTATATGGGAACACTGGGTACCCCACAGGCAGCAGTGTTATCACCGCTCCTTTTCAACGTTGCTATGATGCGCCTTCCAAGCGAATTGGCCAGGGTGGAAGGCACACAACACGCAGTATATGCCGACGATATTACAATCTGGACCACTGAAGGGAGCCTTGGTGAAATGCAGGAACGCCTTCAGCAGGCCGCATCCATAGTCGAGGCATATGCCAACGATTGTGGACTCCAATGTGCTCCAAACAAATCAGAGCTTCTGCACGTTAGAGCGAAGCCAAGAGATAAGCCAGCCATACACATCTCCCTGTCTGGGGTTCCCATCAGAGAGGTGGAGGAGCTCCGGATTCTGGGCCTGTTCATTCACCACAGACTCAGGCCGGACTCCACTATAGCGAAACTCAAGAGAATAGGCGAACAGGTAGGGCGCATGATTCACCGCGTTTCCAACAAGCGGGGTGGTCTGCGGGGCAGGGACGCGCTTCGGCTCGCGCATGCCTTCGTGACTAGCCGGATCCTCTACGCCGTCTCATACCTTCGCACTAACAAGCAAGAAGACGAAAGAATAGATGCCATCATTCGTAAGGCTACTAAACGAGCTCTGGATCTCCCGGTGGCCACTTCCAACGCCAAACTGAGGGCGTTAGGTGTGCTCAACTCCTACCAGGAGTTTCGGGAGGCCCACCTTATGAATCAATATACGCGGCTCGTGCAGACGGCTCCCGGGCGCCGCCTGCTAAACCGCTTACATATACAGCACACTTGCACTGCAGAGGAGGCGGAGCGTATTCCGGAACTGTGGCGGCATATGCTCTCAGTCTCTCCACTCCCCAGTAACATGGATAAGCACACGCACGAAAGCAGAAGACAGGCGCGGGCTCGGACGCTTGAGAGGCAACACGGCTCCCGACCTGGTGTATTCTACGTAGATATAGCAGGGCCTTCGCCACCGGGATTTTACACGGCCTCTGTAGTTCACCGGGAAAAGCATGTCAATGGGCTCTCGTTCCGAGCGCAAAATCCAGAGCGCGCTGAGGAAGTCGCGATAGCGCTTGCTGCTGCGGACCCCAACTCGAAAGTTATCATCACGGACTCCCGGAAAGCATGTGCTCATTACTTGGCAGGAGAGATATCCCCTCTAGCCAGCCAAATTCTAAAACGGGCTCTCGCTGATCCAGCCCCGAAACGCATCGTATGGGCTCTTGACCATCGGGGCTTACGAGGTAATGAGGCCGCTGACGCGGCCGCCCGAGCGCTTACCCTCCGGGCTCCTCACCTTGGCTCTTATGACTCGGAGGCCAATACACCGCTGCTGCGGTTCAAAGAAATTATGACCTATTGTCGCGACACTCACCGCCTTTACCCGGCTCCTGCAAAGGGGCTGAGTAAGGCGGAAGAGCGAACTCTAAGGCGCCTGCAGACAGGTACTCTACTCTGTCCTGCAATCCTAAAACATTTCGATGCGAACACAGATGGGCGGTGCCCACACTGTGGGGAGACGTGTGATATCTTCCACATGGTATGGGCATGTCCGAAAAATCCCCACCTACCCCCTTCCCGAGAGGCATGGGAGACTGCCCTCCTCAACTGCTCATCACTAGAGTCTCAACGGGCTCTGGTGAGACGGGCGAGAGTAGGGGCCTCGTCATGCGGTGTCCCGGACTAAGGACGCCGACCATGTAGCGGGGTCATGCTTTGGCCCCGTACCTCTCCCTTTTATAATAAATGTTTTTCATCATCATCATCAGAGTACTATAGGTACTCTATGGAAGAGCTTAAAGCCTTTCCCAGAGATGACGTTGAAAGGAAGGCCCTAAGAGAAACACAAAAACCTGATCGTGTTTAGAAAATGTGAGTAACGATTTAGAGTACTGGGTACTCTACTATGGGAGAGCAGAAAGCCGTCCCGTTACGCTTGGCTCCTACAACACGAAGGTACTCGGACAGCACTGGCTCTGGACGCAACCATATCCAAGACAGCGAATATTTTTTTTAGTGAGAACCCTGCGTGCCGGCCGTGGTTAGAATGTTGGTTCTAACAGTGCAACTGAATGTTATTTGGGCGAAACATAAAACAAACATGCACAGCAATAATACTTTAGGCTGGCTTCATGTCCTTTAGGCCAACATTTGTATTCAATAAATAGGATACCAATAGTTTTCGTGTTGCGTTTTGACAAAAATATTATTTACTACACGGGAGACACGTTGAGGTGAAATAAATACAATCGCGCACGGTAACATGCACTGTTTGTCCTATACCGACTAAAACGCTGAAAGAGCGTCTTCAAGGCACCTTGATGTGCATTTTCTCCACACACATCGAGGCTCACTACGCCTTCGTAGGGAGCCTTCACGTGCGCGCCCTCCATGCCTCCGTCAAGACGGAGGCGCGCACATCAAGGCGCCCTACGCCTTCCAGGTACGCAACGCCGCGTAGCGGCGACTACAGGCACTGTACGAGTCTCTACCATAGCGTCATGCGCGAGTTTCATTACCACCAGAAAAAAGCATAAATAGGCTCTGCTTGAACGAATTGGCTTCCAGGAAAATCGTTACTTGTTTCCTGAAAAATGTAAAACTCGGTCTTCGTACTTACGTCTTCCTTCGCCTGTGGACTGAACTCCCTGTCGATGTAGAGCCTGCCCATCGGGTGATCAAGTATGGCGCTGATGCTGCCGATACAGCGCTGCCATATCGGCAGAATCTTCTCCACTCCCTGCACCACCCGCACGAACTCGAATTCCAACTTACGCAGCAACTTCGACGAAGTTGGCCCGAAGTTCTGCATTAGTCGCCATCCGACGTAGTTGTAGATTGTGGCCCTGTGGTAGTAGAACACCGTAAGTCGAAGTTTTGTCGATTTCCATAAACTTCGAATGCTATAGATGTAAAGTAGCACAAGAAGGAGGTTGAGCTTTAACTGAGGACAATGCAGAGAGTTGTGGATAGGTGTAACCTGCAAGGGACAAGAAGAGTTGAAAAGTTCGATTGCTGCACAAACTTGAAGGAAAACAAGGGAGACAGGAAAGAGCTCTTTCCTGTCTCTCTTGTTTTCCTTCAAGTTTGTGCAGCAATTCAATTTTTCAAGTATGAACCAACTAGTCTGCAAAAAAGTATTGCTGCGACAAGAAGAGAGCAGAGTGGTTCAGGAAACAAATGCGTTTTGAGTCCATCTAAGTCGAAATCGTGAAAAAGAAATAGACACGGACAGGGCATGTATAGAGCAGAAAAGCAAGACAAACGGGGGTAATTAAGAGCAACAGAGTGAAACTTGGAAGCTTCTTTGAGAGGGATCATAGAAAAATGTGGCATTGTTTTAAATTGCATCGCGGTGGGTGAGCCTGTGATCACCTCGTTATACCGTGAAAATGCATAAACACACACAATCATTGCTTATCACACGACAACTTTCGTTGCATTTATTCCAACACGTTTAGTCTATAATCTCCAATGTGCGACCTTTTTTCTTCTTGAATTTGATTACCAGCGTAAATTGGACTAATGCTACACAGACCGACCCTGTTGTAGTCGAGTGCTTACAGTGAGGGCCGCATAAACTGCCTCCGAAATGCACGAACAATTTCAAAAGCAGACAAGTTCGCTTCTTGATATCTTCGATTCTCCCATTTCCGTGGAGATACAAAGATATCTTTTGAAGGCGGCGATCAGTTTATGCCATAGGTAGATTCAAAGGCTCGGACACGCTGAATAAAAGTCACAGCGGAGTTATTTTGAAGTAGGCACACTTGCGGCACCACTGTGCTGCTACATTTCACGTCCAGCAACAGTACCGAGACTGCTGACAAAACCAAATTAGCTGGGATGAACATTTATACACCTTTTCACAGGCAGGAAAAAAACACCGCCATGATGGGCTGTGCGCAGGAGTACAAACACTAAGGGCGCAGCGTTGCCAGTGCATTTTCGAGGGGACGCGCTAATTTGCACAGCCCAAGGAGGGCTATGGCGGCGCCCAAGGAGGCGTTTATGAAAAGGTGAATAGTGATGCGTATTGGCGTAATACATACTCCTTTTTTTTCTCTCCCTTTCTATCGACCTGTTTTATGCTGTGCTTAGGGTAGGGAATCATCTGACTAGTCTAATTTACCACACAACTTCACCCTGTATTTCCGGAATATTTAAAGATGCTAACGATTGATATGTTTGCCACATAATAAAGCGAAGACCTCAGATCACTGACCAAGCATGAATTGAACGTCGACGTCGTCAATAATCATCCGGCGGCGTCGGCGCCAGAGCGAATGATGCGAGAACAAAAAATTCACAGCATATTCACGAAGTGCATGATGAGTGGGGCGTCCGTCCACTTCTATTACACTATAGCAAGCATTCGATGGACAGACGGACGCTTCTACCCACTCATCATCATTCACTCAGTGGATATACTGCGAATTTCTTATTGTAAACAGCGCCATCGATCCTCTTTATTCTTCGACTGTACGAAAACCACTATTGCCATCTAGTGATGTTTCCAAGAACATATACACACAATGCCGTCTAGTGAGCAATGCTTAAAACTACCTAGAAGTGGCTACAACAACACACTGCGAGGGAACGACCCACACGCTAAGGAGCTTCGCCCCGAAAACATCACGGGATGACTTCCCCACGTAACGTCATTGTGACATCACAGATCACAAATTTGTGACGCCACATGATGACGTCATCACGCGACATCGTCGCTTGGTCATAGGAAGGCCGATCACGGTGACCATACAAACCCTGCTGGAAAACAGTGATAAGCCACCGATCCCTGACGCCTCGCAAGACCAGGTTAGGATGAAGAAAGCATTAGGAGGGGAGCGTGGCAGGATAAATACGGTAAATGAGACAACTCACATCAGGTGGCAGTACATACAAGAGATATTTGAAACTTCTCAGTCACTAAAAGGGCAATATGAATTACTATATTTCTTTTTCGAACAGGGGGGGGGGGGATACCAGTAAGTCGCTGTTCGAACAGGTGCGGGAACTTCCATTTGACTTTGTTCCCGTAACAGGCATCGCGGATATAATTCACGTAATGTTAGAACATGACGGTCCTCCAACTACGCAAATTTTAGCCACCCGTGCTCAGCACAAGCACTGCGACCAACAATTGCTTCAATTTACCGGCTGGTAGCAACATTTACGGTCAGCAGTAAATAGCATTTCATGGCGCTCTCATTCTAGATGCTATGCCAGCCGATGTAAAGCAGCGCGCGACTCTTCTGCGGTCGTGAAGCTAATTCTATGTGAACGGAAGGTAGTTTAATTTGATATATAATCCGTGTGATTTTCTTTGTCTCTAAAAGTGGACAGTTCAATCTAGTAGATGTGTTTGTATACCTGTTCTATTTGTCACTGTCGATGCCGTTTGCCAAGTTATGCGGCATTCTAACCATTAGTACCTACACTAACCAGTGAAGCTACGGGACCGAAAAATGTTTTTTTTTTTCTACAATTTTTGTACTGCGTGTTGAAAGTAAACACGCAGTACAGAAAAGCAAAAATATTGCCTGCGACTGGGAGTTGTCATAGGGGAAATATACAAGAGACAATGCGAGTGTTGGTATACTCACCCTTCGACAGTTTTGAGAAAGTCAAGCGTGGAGTTGTAGTATTCTGGTTCCCTCATGACAACGTCTTCTTCCTCGGTCATTGTTAGGTTGATTGGCTCGAAAATTCGGTTCAGTATGGTTAGCCAGTCCACCTGAAAGTTACAACGGGACAGGTAATCGCAGTGGTACTATGCCTTGAAGTGCGGAACACGCCAGCAGCATGATTAAAAATAATTTCATTAGTGTCTACATAATACTGCGCAAAAGTATGAATCTTGGAACGTGGCTGCGAAACAATGGGAGACTTCGCGAGTTATTTAACTTTAATTTTAAAAGTAGCGCCAAAGACGGAAGCACGAGCTAAAGAAGACCACTAAGTGAGGCGCTGAACTAACTGAATGGTGATCTGTTGCTAACCGCTAAGAATAAAAGCTCGAACATAACTATCCAAACGATGTTCAAAAATGCCCGATAACGGTGATCTCACAATCTGTTAGGCTGGTAGATAGCACTGAAGACCAAGAACAAAGATTTTTTTAATGTCGAATGTTTCGACGATTTCTCGCGCATTTTCACCCACCTGCGTGTAAACGACATTCATATATTCAAAAAAAAAAGATTGAAAGCACTAGTTGGACAATAAGAAGATAGATAAAATAAGGAAGTACCCTTCGAACAGGTATGCTGACGCAATGTTTTATTGAGGCATACGCCAGTTTCGCCAATATAGATTTTGCAACTGCTTTAAGCCTTTGAGTTACGGTCTTCTTCGCGTTGTGCTCCTAAGTTTACGTGTGAAGTTTCACTAAAAATTAAAACAGTGAAGTAACCCTAAAGCTGATCCAGCCGTAAGATAGGGCCTGAAATGGCAAGATTCACCCACCTCTGTAGACGTTGGACATTCAACACTAATCAACATTGGGCACGAACAAGTTTGCCAATCCACGCCCGATTTCCTCGGATCTTAAAACGGCCAGGTTTTTTTTTAATTCCTACTTCACAAAAGCGGTGGATGCTTCGGCGAATGTGTGTTGCGTAATTTTTGTATGAGTAAACGCAATTGAGTGATATTGATGGAACCCGTAAGAGTAGATAGGTGAAGAAGACAGCAAAGGATTAAGGCGTTTTTTTTTTCTATCTCTTTATGCTCTCGGTTCCTTCAATTTTTATAAGCTGCGTTGATTTGCCACAGCTCCTTACGCTACAGACGTTGCGCACCAAAGCTGAAAACCAAGATAAGGAAACCAAGATAGTGAAATTGCCAAATCAATCACGGTTTTTTCCTCATCACTTTAACCTTTCGGTGATTAACTTTCTTTCCATCTATTTCCCGTCCAAGCGAAAATTATTGAAGTTGACGTAACACATATCTTGTAATCTCTCTCGACGTATTCTACATGACCGCCAGGGGGCATGGAACGATGTTAGGGCGACTGAGAAAACCACGAGACACATGCATCTTTCGAACCCCCCCCCCCCCCCCTTTTTTTTCTCTCCTCATTTCACGCCGAGTGGGCAGAGTTATGAGTAATGCACTTGCCTGCGGGAACTCTGCACTCAAGTTGGCAACTGTCCGGCGGTTGTACATGGTGTCGAATACTCGTCGATCTTCGGGAGACCTGGTGCGCTGAAAGAAAATTGAAAAAAAAAAACACATGGGGGCTGCGCTTTGAGATTCCTAGCATGAAACCACAATTCAGTATTGCCGATTCCTTTTTTATTATATCTCTCGTGCGACTGTTTTTATTTTATTTTTGATTGCGAAATAAGATTGCGGAAGAAGACGGCTGCAGTGTGCCGGTTTATCCTTGAAGTCGTAGACATCACTTTCGTTTTGTTTCAATCATCGCAACTAACTTAACCGCTCAGCTGGATGCTGTACGCGTTTCCTTCTTCTCGTGAGCAAGATGGAGTAATTCGGTATAATTACAAATGTCGAACACGGCAGAGGGTCAAGGTTTCAGCAACGTTTACGTATTGCAGGCACGTCGGCATGCCTCACGTTGCAGCTTGCGCCAAGCTCGCGTTAATCATGTATTACAAGCCGGCAGATATTATTGTGCGAAAATGACACGTTTACTTAGAGTGTGAATCAAACGATTCCTTATTTTTCTCACTCTCTTCCCGCGTGTTCTGAGCCAATGACCACTTTGTTGTTGTTACTTCTGAGCTTTAGATACAAGGCTGTAGGACTGATAAGCAATGATTGCCGTACTCTTCCAGGAAAAAAAGTAGTATGGGCTACTCTTTGCATGAAATCCTAGCTGGATTCTTAGGCTATACGACTTTCTTTGAAAAGACACGTCAACTTTTCGGTACTACGAATTTCAGACGAGAGCTCAATAAGCCCCTACGAGATCTGACGTGGCTTTTCAGAGATAATCATAATCGCCAAGTCAGGACTCGCAAGAAGTAAAAGAACCCATTCTCTGAAGGCGTGCAGAATACAGAACTGTTCTATTTCATTGTTTTGATGTATAGCGCCCAGAACACAGCAAAGATCGCGAAACCATGGATGTGCACGGAATCTTGAAGACAAATTTGTACACATTGCCAACCCCATTTGTCTTTTATGTGAAACCTACAGCTCATCGCCGTGGTAGACCTTTGCAATCTATTTTTGATATTTGCATATGCACTTCAGTGCTCAAGCTGGGCTGGACAAAGAGGTCTGAATCTTTTTAGTCTAATCTCTAGCTTAAGGTCTGCCTGTATATCATGTAGACTTGAAAAATATGGAAATATTGCGATGATGAACGCCATCGAGTGATTAGGTAGTGGGTGTGGTATAATGAAATGTCCATAAATTTATCTGATGTGTTCTTGCTTTGTTTATTGAGGCTTAAAGTTTCTAAGGCGAAGTCTGATGCCTAATTAGCAAAAATTAAAGAATAAAATGAAGATCAAGTTGCTGCGTCGTATGGCTGCGGCGCGAACACTAATTGTACCGACAGTCGCATGACAACTTCGTCAAACGAAGCTAAGCGCTAAACGTCGCTAACGTTATCATTGACGTCCCATTGCGACGTTGACAATGACGACACTATGAAGTCGTCGCTAGGTGAACCGTCGGCTTATTCCGAAGGAGAAGCGACGATCAGACGGAGGTGCGAAGTGTTAGGAAAAAAAATGAACAAAAAAATTAAGGGGTATGGGGAACCAAAGCGGAATCGATTCAGCCGACAAGCAGAAACTTCTTAGTCGTTTCGTGCCCCGATTTTTTCCAACATGTGTCGGCTTTTAGATTCTACACTTGAACTTTTGAAGAGTATATATGTTAAGTTTTGTTTTAGCACATAAGAGATCACGTACTTTGTTGTCTGCACCGTTGCATTAGATATTTACGCGATTGTTCATGTACATGATGTACGACCTGAGAACTTCATACGAGGGGAAATTATTGTATGAATCGCTGAGACCTTATGATGTCATGGCGCTCTTCGAGGTGTATACTGCATGTGCTGCGCATTTGTTAAGACCAGAAATTTTAGATCATCTATGTTCTACGCTTGGCACCTCCTAGAGCTCGGAGCAGCCAGAGCCTTATTTCGCATGTCACGTCATATTCGCGTGTCACGTCAAAATAAAAAACCGGCACCATATTACCCAGATCGCAAACCATGACAGTGACTCAATGAATATTTTGCGGGAGCATATCCTTTCGCCAGTGCTAAATTTAGCGTTGACTGAAGGAACTCCGTCAAGAAACTCATAGAAAGGTACTAAGAAGTTTTCACCGCCGGAGGATCCCCGAGGAACAAACACCCTTGCAGCCGCTGCCGTAGGCGCCCTTTATTTTTAAGAAGACAATCACTCGTTGAAGAAGAGTGGTGCTTACCCTGGCCAGTTGAGATTCGAAGTTGATGATGTCCTCTACGACGGCGTCGACTGCGCTATCACTGAGACTGGGTTGCATGAAGCGTATCGACCCCGCCATGTACGTCTTATACGCCCTGACGATGGGCTCGTTGTTAGGTGTTGACATGTTGATCAGCTGGTTTCGGCCGATTCCGAAGCCGGGTTGATCTAACTGCGAGGGAAACAAGTGGGGTGAACGATGGTATAGATCATTATTGCAGTGAGCATGCTTGTCGCCTATGTTTTTTTTGTTTACAGCATAACTGCATTAGTGTACCTCATGACGTCATTGTGATCGTAACAGTAGTGAGAGTAGTAATACAACTTGTAGATAACAGTAATAGTAGCAGTGGTCAAGGCAACAAAAGAAGGAAGAGAAAAAAAAAGCACTGTCAGGGAGCATGTGCGCCTGTCCATTGCGCGCCTACAAGCGGTCGCTCAACCTGGATGAACCGGCACATAAGTGGAGTGATATCAGAGCTCCGAAAGTACGGCCCGGCATACTCACGCTGATGACGTAGACCGAAGTGTTCTTGAGATCAACTCCCACACCGGTGGCCATGATGAAGCTCAGTCCGGTCTTGGTGTACGCTTGGACGAACAGCTCCTCCCAAGATGGCGCCTCCGGCCAGCCTACGGGCCGGGGCCAATCGTGGATGCCGACGCTGCTAAGCATGGTACGCAGGGCAGCGTACTTGGTTTCCTCGCTTATGGCTGCGAGATTACCGCAGAAAATTCATTAGTTGACAACGCATCGCGGAATACGAAACGTTTTTGTTCATTCGTTCTTGTTGCACACACGGGGAAGGAACGTTTTTGTAACTAATATGTAGTATTATAACGTCTTTATTCATTTACGATTATAAAACTACGCACCTCGTTGTGTTCATTAGTATTGGAAACTATGTTGCACGCACGATAGTGTAGAACCCTCGCAGTTTTCATTGCTGCACGCTCTAAGTGGGGAAACCCAAAATCTATATGGGAGCCGACAGATGGAAACACGTAGTGGGATAGTCAGGTTGAACAGTAGAAGTGCCTTAGACAGGCTGGCCGACGTTTTGATAGGAGGACCTATCTTTGTCAAAGGCACTTTGTCATCTTTGGCGTGTTAGTTTCAAGAGAGTTAATAGTGACGTCATCTCCTGGCGCGGTTACGCGCCTCCACCAGAAGATGACGTCACTATTAATTTTCTTATAACTAATACGCCAAGGATGACAAGGTGCCTTTGACGAAGATAGGTCCTCCTACCGAAACGTTGGCCAGCCTGTCTGAGACACTTCTCCTGTTCAACCTGATTATCCCACATGCTCTAAGTGTAAGCATTCGGGTGCTGGAGTCTGTTGGTCAGAAAACGTCTACCTTTTGCCCTAGTAAATACAACTTTTTGTTGTCTGAGTGAAGTAGTAGGCACTATAGAGTGTTGTCCTAGCGTACAGTTAAATGATGTTTAGACCCCAATATTTTCTACGATATAATTATATATTTTGGAATGTCGTTTATTGAGAACCATAACAATGACCGGCAAGCGCACGACGACACACCCACTAATTTAATATTACACAATTCATATGGCGCACTGCCTGGTTTTGAAAGTTCCTTCCAAGTTGTGGCAAGCATACATGCGACAGCACAAATAAGCATCCTATTAAGGGGACATGACGTTTAGTACCGATGCGGTGGCGTTAGCCAACATACGTGCCTTCTATATTTGATTTCACACGAGCGACTCCATTTTGCTATTTAAGAGGTACAAATAAATGCACTTTTGTTGGTTGGTACTACGCTGGTTGGTATTACGTTGGTATTACGTTGGTATTACGAAGTTACACAAGGAGAGCAGAAAGGTTGGTCTTAAAATTATTCTGCAGAAAACGAAAGTAATGTACAACAACCTCGGAAAAGAGCAGCGCTTCGAGATAGGTAATAGTGCACTTGAAGTTGTAAAAGACTATGTATACTTAGGGCAGGTAATAACCGCAGAGCCTAACCACGAGATTGAAGTAACTAGAAGAATAAGAATGGGGTGGAGCACATTCGGCAAGCAGTCTCAAATTATGACAGGTAGATTGCCATTATCCCTTAAGAGGAAGGTATATAACGGCTGTATCTTGCCGGTACTTAGCTACGGAGCAGAAACCTGGAGACTCACAAAGAGGGTTCAGCTTGAATTGAGGACGACTCAGCGAGCAATGGAAAGAAAAATGGTAGGTGTAACCTTGAGAGACAAGAAGAGAGCGGAGTGGATTAGGGGACAAACGGGGGTTAAGGATATCATAGTTTAAATAAAGAAGAGGAAATGGACGTGGGCCGGGCATGTGGCGCGTAGACAGGTCAGCCGCTGGTCATTAAGAGTAACTAACTAGATTCTCAGAGAAGGCAAGTGGGTTAGGGGGAGACAGAAGGCTAGGTGGGCAGATGAAATTAAGAAGTTTGTGGGTATAAATTGGCAGCAGCAAGCACAAGACCGGGTTAACTGGCGGAGCATGGGAGAGGCCTTTGTCCTGCAGTGGACGTAGCCAGGCTGATGATGATGATGATGATGATTACTACGCTAAGCTGTGGCCTTTTTTCCGCGAGACAGACTACGCAGACAATGTGCATTCGTAGCTTTGCAATTCACCTCGTGTTGCCTGCTTTGTTTGCATTTACTTAAATAATGATTTCTTCAGTATTCCCGTTTTACCAGTCTACTACCCTCAACATCTGAACAAGCGCTTTTAAGTATAATGATGATGAATGTTAAGATGATATCATTCTCGTCCTATGTATGCAAGAACGCTGCTATAGCTGACTGACACTCACATTCATTGGTGCAGCAGTGATAGGCAAGCACCACTTGGTCGGTAACGTTCTGGTCCTCCACCTTGTACGGCGCCTTCTCCAAGATGTCTGCAATGAGAAAGCATTCGTGAGACAGCCATTATTCGCCAATTACTTTAAGCATTCCAGTTAACAAGTAGGAGACACATTCATACAGAACTAAGCAAAGTCTTCCATGCAACCACGGCTGAATCTAGTTTACAGGTGCCAGACCTTACGTGCTACGTCACCAAGGCCGGGAGGCGTTTCCGTAACGTTGCAGTTGTGAGAGCTATGCGAAAACGAAGTTTCCGAGCTAACACTGCATAAGAAACAAACTAGGAGGTGTCAACTATTTCTCTAGCTTTGGTTCTTATGCTCCGGTACCCGAATGTGTGTCACCTGATAAGTTTATGCGCTATCGACACTGCTTCGTATAGGATCATTTCTACAGTGCGATCGCCACAACACATCCGTGATCTCGGAACGTTTTCTGCCACGATGATGAGTCGTGGGCCTCCGCTTGAGCGTGAAGCTGGTTGCGGTAACTGGGGCTTGCTCTGGACATTGCACTTTCAATAGGATAGTTAGCAACATATCGTCGTGAGTTTCTATCTAGGGCGATTGCGGAGTTTGGAGGTGCCGCAGTGAAGAGTGTGCTTATTTCTGGCGGAATACGCCAAACACGGAGAGGACAGAGAGAAGCGTTCCACTAGATGTAACACGTTGAGAAAACTTAAGCACGAACTCATCCAGGAACAAGTTCTGCCGAAGGGAAGAACCCTGTGCAATGATGAATGTAGTGGGTCATGCATAGCTCGGAAAACACATCGTCAGTGCTAAGCGCGAGACTCTCGCGTCGAACGTTATCGCTGCTTTCGCTGGCTAGGCGTACGCTCCTACCTAGTTTCAAATAACAGTTCTGACTGTCTCAGTTCTTTATTGTACTTGTAATAACTGTAAGCTGCTACGTTTTTTTATCACGAAAGGTACAGAAACCATGTATTGAGCCCACCCAGGCTAGCAAATTCATTCATAACCTTTTTATCGATGGTATTACGGCATATAAACATATTCAGGCATATTGCAGCCTATTGTCAAATAAAACAAGAGCATATATTCAAGAGGACTACCTTGTGTAGTTCTAATGAACCACGCTTAAATACCTTCAGGTATTACAGGAATACGGCTCAAACACGTAATATTATGATGTCTTAATGAATACAAAGACAATAAAATGTCTCAATTTTAGCAATACTGAAATACTGAGGGAAACTCTGAAGCTAGCTTTCTTTGGTAAAAATGCTAACACGTATAAAGTGCCATTCCAAAAAGATAAATAACTTGCCTCTGAGTTGATGAAGAACCTTCAGCCGCAGTCTATCGAACTTGCTGAACCTGCAATGGATTAAATCAACATTGCAACCACACCCCTAATATAAGATAGAACCGCTGCTCTTGTCGACCTAGCTGGAGTGACAATAGCGTCTGTGTTGTTAAATATTAACAAATAATAATAATAATAATAATAATAATAATAATAATAATAATAATAATAATAATAATAATAATAATAATAATAATAATAATAATAATAATAATAATAATAATAATAATAATAATAATAATAATAATAATAGCTTTATATTTATTGCTATCATCATCATTATATCATTATTATTATTATTAATATTATTATTTGCAATAATGGTTAACACTGTTAGGTTATTGCTGTTCGTGAGAGCACACGCCAGCCATTATTATTAGCTAATATGGCGGGCAAGTGGCGCAAACAACATGCGAAAAACTTGCCCGCCGTGTTTTCGCACACTACGACAGATAACTTATATTGGCACAACTGGAATAAAATATGACAAAAATATCATATTGGCACAATTTAAAACCAAACGATCACTCGCTGCTTTGCTTCCTATCCCAACCTATACAGTAATTGAGATTACCGTATTTCGTGTTGCAATGTACTACCTGCAACGGATTAAAATTGCCAACCGCGATCACACATCAAGTCAAGTCAAGTCAAGATCCTTGACGATGTGGCGCATGGATCTTGACTGGCATTTCAAGGATCGCGTGAGGTTTTCTTTTCTTTTCCAGTGTTGTCTTTACTCTGAGAGCTGAATTTGGCGCAAAACAGGACAGGGGGAAGCGAAAACCAAGAAGCACAATTTCTTGCTTTACAGAATCCAGCATCGCGTAGCAGCGCTGGCGTTTCACGGAACAAATTGGAAATAAATTTAGAAGGCCCCCTACTCTTCTTTTCGTTCGGTCACAAGCTGAATTATATACGGTCATCGGATGGACGTGAAAGAAGTATAAAAAAAAGTACACGTAATAACCACACGAAGCACAGTAGAAGCGGCAGCTACATTAGCGCCTTGGAGGCGAGGATAACCCAGACTATACAACCGCGCAAGAAAGGAAAAGCCAGTCGCATCATAAGGAGGCTCGTTATCGTCGGCCTTGGCCACTTCGCGGCGCGCTCCCGCCGTCTCGAAGAAGGCCAATTAGCGTATCGCAGGAAGCCCGATACGCGTTGCCTTGCCGCACGGGCGAAATTTAATCGCTGCTTCTTCAATTAGGAGATGACGGTGCGAGAGTGACGCCCCCTTTGTGTGTATACCACGTGTATAGGCGCGCCTTTCCCTCTCTCTCTCTTTCCTTGTTTTAACATTTGACCGCGTGTGGCCGCGACTAGTGCCGCGACCATCAATCTTATCGGTGAACACGTCTGGCGTGCGAGCTTTCGCAGCTTGAGTGAGTCATCGCCGAGTTTTTTACCTGCAGCCACGTCGTTATTTCCGTGTTATCGTGTCTAGTCCGCTAACGGCAAGACAGGTAACACCTACATCGATGCTAATAGGTTTTCCCGAAATGATGCCGACAACTTGAAGAAAAGCGTCATTCTTTTAATTTCGATTCGAAACATCCTGCACAAAATGCGCCAAGGTTACAAAAGGTGCTTCCAAATTACTCAAAAACAACACCATTTCGGTGGCTAAAACTAGAGGAAGAAAAAAAAACTCAAGCTAAGCAAGACGTAAAAATTATCGCTAGAAACTGTAAGCAAGGCGAATTATGAAGTATAATGTTAGTTACCTTTGAAACCGTTACGAATCATGGGCGAGGACAGCTGGCTAATGGTCGCCTATTGTGGACTATAGCATTAGCTAAGTCTTGGTTACTGTTGGATAGTGTATAGATAGACCAACCGCCAGCTATATTCGGCTATATCATTCTCGACACATGTCATGAGTAGGGATAACAGCTACCCTTACAGAAAGGCACGTAATTTTTTCGATCAGTGTTCTTTTTTACTGTATCTGTTTACCCGTTCTACTGCACACTTTCTATGAATTAGATCACGAATGAGATATTAAGAGTACTAGCTAGATATTTACACTGGGCGACTTTTTACAAAGCTCAGCACTCTTCAGGAACACGAGCTCCAGGCCTCTGCTACTGTATGCAACTGTAGACTTCGAATAGAGAATTATAGTTGAATGCGTTCCTCATGGAACCATCGTTGCAATAAAACGTTGCTATTGTATTCCCATCACTTGCTGTTTCTTCGGTGTTCAATGTGTTTAAACAGTGAACGCTATCAAATTGATAAAAATAAGGCTTACATCACGCTGACTTTTGTCAAAATGTCGAATTTGATGTAAATTAACTTCGCGTCCGCGTTGCCAATTCTGGTTCCAGGCCGAAAGCCGGTACGTGCCTGTAAGATTTCAAATCGAAGCGAAGAAGATACTGAAGGAATCCATAGAAAGCTTCCGTGACATTGCCATGCCTACACAGCTGGTTTTCAATAACGCGGTCGCACTGCTGACTACTCGACACTTACCGCTGCAAATGTGTACACAGAGATAAACTATCATAGTCCATACATTTATATGCGTTCAAAGATGCTTTGGCGTGAAAACCCTGCAAAAGCTGATGAAGTAGCGAAAGACACCTTCGACTACTAAACAGGACATTGTACTTAGTACGGAAGTTCTTTCTACTAATCCGGAAAGTAATAGCATGACTGGGGAGGGAGGAGAGGGGGTGTAAGTGACGTCACCCTATTTCAATACGTTATGCACCAGCTTAAAGTACTTTCCCCTCAAAAAGAACACGTTGGTCTTTGGAAAGTCTAGCATGAACGCAGCTCATGAGTTAGTGGTGAAGAATGTAAACAGATTAAAGACCTCTTGAAACCTGCGTCGTATATTCCGACCCGACAGCAAGCTTACCGCTTCACTACGCATGTAGCTTTTATTGCGCCCCAATTGACATTCCAAATCACGTCGCAATAAACACCTCGCTTGTGTAGGCGCCTACCCGCCGACCGTGGTCAGAATTATAAATCCTTGCCACATTTTGATTTCGCGTTGTTTCCTCAAGAGACTTAAAACTAATTCAGTAATTTTTTTGTTTTGTTTTTGTCTTAACGTCACTTTATTCGAAGGCTCATTTCTTCCAACGAAAACAGGAAAGGCACCATCTGCGCAAAACACCACGTGAGCAAGATGGCACAACACCATTACGCATAGTAGCGTGCTTACAAAGTTCGTGACTATGACAATTAGAAGGATTAGTGAGAGCTCATCAATCAGACGGCCTTCTTACGCAACTAATATGCTGTTGTAGGTATGGCGTCACTGATATACCGCGTCTGAACCGAGACATGTGTGAACGACGGAGTCACTTTACTAGTTGGCGTGTACTTAACCGTTTCAGCCTGAATCAGTGTCGTTTGGGATCCTAGGTCATTTCAAGCCGTGGGGAGGTCAGCCAACACTTGCTCACATTACATGAGAATGTGAATTAAGCTACTATAACACGCCTCAGATTCTGGTGAAAAAAAATTCAGAACAAAACAATAAATTACGCGCGCGCGCGCGCGCGTGTGCGTGCGTGTGTGTGTGTGTGCGTGCGTGTGTGTGTGTGTGTGTATTCAGAAAAAGTAAAGATTCAGAGTATGTGGTACTTTTACTAACGGAGAGCACAAAGACGTCTCCCGTCTACTGAACGCTGAACTGAATACACCGAGACCCGTGTTTAGAGAAATCGGTTCGCCCGAACAGGGAACAACATCAATTACAATTCAAGAGAACATCGCGACGGAACAGCGGGCCTTGCTGGGTAGCGAGAAAAAGGCCCAAGTGGCGCCCCTGGACTAGACGCGGCGAGCTGCTCAAGCCTGTGGAGCCCCTCCTTTTTTACCCTTTAATTTTTTCATTCATCCAATCGTACACTGTCCTCGCAATAAGCTACTTTTTTTCTCCACCATGTGTCACCACCTGGGGCGTGTCACATGACTTGTGAGCCGCCTCTTTGAGAATAGTAACAGGGGTTTTACGTGCAGAACAGACGATATGATTGTGAGGCCAGAGGGCTCTGGAAAGTTCGACCGTCACGTGGGGTTCTTGAAACTTAAAGTTAAGTTAAAGTTCACGAGCTTCTAACATTTCTTCCGCATAGAAATGCAACCACCGCAGCCGGCATCAAAATCACGTCTTTCGAGTCAGCTTCTATAAAAAGAAATCAGACTTCACTTTTCTAGACCAGCATATATCGCTATAATAACTAGTAAGTCGTTATAGTATCAGGCCGGATCACGAGGTGTTCAGCACGGAGTTGTTACTATAAATAGATGTTACACTCGGGGCTTTTTCAAGGATCTCACTTATACCAATGTCACACGAGCACGTTCGATCGCGATCACATCTGATTTTTTTGATCACGATCAACAAGCTTGTCGCTGCTACACGATATAGCCTGCATTGAATTTGGCGCAGACGTCAGCGAAATTTCGATCACGAAGCCAGATCGCTATGATGCGCAGATCGCAATCATCTTGATCTCTGCCACGCCTGATCGCGAATAAATATGACCGTAGTCTAGCCCTCTAATTCTGGATCGAGTCTATTACCAATAGGCTCTGATCGCGAATCGAAGGTTTCCCGTGTGACTGTCGTTAATCGAGAGCGTGAGTTGAATGCCTTTTCACCTTCACACTGTCTAAAGTTCACTCCGCACGTATTTCCTGCCTACAGGCACACACCAGAACTGTACGTCACGTGACCTCAACTACGCAGTCCTAAATTTTTTTTTCTCCGCATTTCCACACATCTCGTTTGACCTCAATCCTTCACCTTTCCTCAACATTTCTTTCATCTTTAAATGACAAGCGCACTTATTTACGCCAGCGCAGCGTCTATTGATCTGATAAGCGAACTGCGTAATCGAAAGCTACCGCTGGTATTGCGACGTCCTCCTTTGAGAAGTTCAAGTGCAGCTGTTTGCAACGACGCCGCGCAACACGTGCTGCGCGATCCCAATAGGTCTTGCGTCTGTAGCTCGCATGGGCGGCGTAGCTGTCTTTAGAAAAAGTGGTTAACGATTTAGAGTACCAGTACTCTACTATGGGAGAGCATAAAGCCTTCCCGAAGGCCTGTATAAAATTGCCTTCAGGTAGTTGCATTGACAACAATTTACCGGCGAATGCCGGCTTCACGCGGCGTAGCTACCGAGTGTATGACCTGTCACTGCAGGGCTTCGGATGTGAGACACTTGAATGCTCATAACAACTACTTTAAGAGCTAAATGAAAGTGTCTGGCTCGCCATTAGGCATAGCTCAGAAGAGCTGCAAGATGCTCCGCGTAAGGCAGTCGATGCATGCGCATCATAGAGTGTCTCGTATAAGCGGCAGTGCACCTTTAACGGGACTCTTGGTACAGAACTGTGGCATATTCTCGGCCCATGACAACACACCACATGTGCTTTACGCGCCACGAAAGCACTGTACGTTTTTGCGGGTTATCACACTCAATACTTTGTAAATCTCCGTGCCAGTGCTTGTATGTGTTTTTTACGTGTTTATCTGTGTATATATTATGACTATTTGGTCGTAACGACATTTATTCGGTCGTGAACTTGGCAGCCAACAAGCGCCACGAATCTGGTGATCAAGCGGACACACAAAACGATGATAATGATGGCGATGACGATAATGATAATAATGACGATAACGATAATAATGATAATGATAACTTCGACGACGATGATGATGACGATTAGCCAAAATAGATTGATTGCTGCTCAGACAAGAATGAAGTGCATAATAAGATACTTACAATATCAATCATAACCCGGCGTCTGGAGTAACATGTCCGGCGAATAGCCAGGCTAACGCCTTCATCAACTCATTCAACAGTCTCTATCACTCCCTCGTCCCCCTCTCTCTCTCTCCTTCGTATGCTTTGAGCTGGGCGTGCTTGACGCATCGGCGACGGCGCGGCGAAGCACCAGACAGCGGCGCGACAGCGTTCAAGGTTATAGCGGAAGCCGCGGTCACAGAATGGGACGGTGCGTTGGTTGCGCTAAGGGTGGCGTAGTCTGTACCTGGCGAAGCCGCCGCGAGCAGACGTTGCGAAGGAGACACTGGTTGGATCTTGTTGGCCGTCGCCTCCTTTCGCCAAGTGCTTCTCGCGTAACTAGCCGCTCGTGATCGTCATGCTA
Organism: Rhipicephalus annulatus; assembly: GCA_013436015.1. Lineage (NCBI taxonomy): Eukaryota > Metazoa > Arthropoda > Arachnida > Ixodida > Ixodidae > Rhipicephalus > Rhipicephalus annulatus. The sequence goes on along the minus strand of WOVY01004533.1, from coordinate 116,227 downwards.
ATGAACGCGTGTGGTAGATGGGACACTGGCTACGGAAAAATCAATAACTAAGAAAGATGCCTGCACGAAGAGGGGAAAATAAATGAACTAAAAATGGCGAGTGTTTCAGAGGCGATGAAGAAAGAACCTATTAGCTGATTCGGTGGGACTGCTAGCAGCGTTATTTATTTCCTTTTATTTTTTGACGCCAAAGGTCTCCGGGATATGGCGAATAAGATGTTTGTCCAGCCTCGATAACTCTATAGGTTGATGACGACTTTCTCCAATATATACGAATGTTGTTCTCTCTCTCTCTCTCTCTCCCATAACTTGTCCTCGTTCGATTTTTGACTCCATTAATCACGAAGTCTCGACCTGACACCTCGGCTCAAAAGAATCGTTGGTGCGATTGACTTTGGATGTATCTACAATTACATTTGCTTTTCGTGATAGAATCGTTGATGCGAGGAGCTTGGCGCAAGTCATTCCACTTGACCTAGGATATACAGTTGGTCGTGGAGTCTTCGAAAGCGATAGAGGACCATGATTCGAGATAAAATAGATAGATCTTCGTTTATTCACTTGTTTGAAAGGCTAGTAGAACACACAGGTCGATGATAACGACCCTTTTCCGCCTCCCTTCCGAACTACCCGACATTTCTCAAGTTTAGTACGCGACAACTGATTTTAGATTGTTTACTCATATTGGGCTATCTGTATCTCTTTCTCTCTCTCTGGCCATCTACCTATATCTATCTATCTTGATCTATCTGTCTATCGTACTCTCAGGGCGTGAAGGCATTGAAGGGAGGAATGGTTAAAACATTGCAACATTGAAGGCATGACGACGCATGACGCTGGCAGCTCCCAATAATCGGGAAATGCTGCTCTACCAATTTAGTATTGCCTAAAAAGTTTCACCGTCATTAAACTGTACATGATGACTCACATTGAACGTCATGTGGTCTCAACTCCTACATTTTTTTTAAATTAGTTTGCTAACAGTTCACTGCCATTCGTGATCACGAGGTTTCACAACAGATTCAACACCAGTGATCCCTTTCTGAGCACGGCATTACCAGTTGCTGTGTGATTAGAAAAAGTGGTTAACGATTTAGAGTACCAGGTGCTCTACTATGGGAGAGCGTATAGCCATCCCCATCTATTAAAAATCAGCCCATATGTGCGCCCAAACCTACGCGAAGTGTAATAGTAAGTCATTAGTTAAGAAGCCAGTTGCGCTAAATGGTCTTTACTGTAGAGCTGTGACTGGCAAATATGCTTCACTAATCTTCTACATGCAGGCACACCGACTGACATATCTATCGTTATTCTGGGAAAACTCTGAAAGAATATGGTGGCATTTTCAGCGAACGCATCTGGCTTTTAAGGTATCAGGGTTATTACAGAATTACAGTTCCTGTGTCTTGTAGTATCTCCTCGCAAGAAACCCATGTGCCGATGGTCGACACTCTGCTGAGCCCTTCACACGTATGCAGACACAGGAAATGTTGTAAGGCGCAGAAGTATTCGTAATAAATTGTTCCAGCCAACATACAGTACATAGACAAAGCCCATCTCAAAATGAAGAATCCTTCAAGCAGAACTCGGAGCTCTTCATTAATGAGATGCAACCTTTTTGACATAAATGAGAAAACTTTCGCGCAAAATTACTAATTGTTTTTTTTTTCGCGCCTAGGGCGTAGCCAACGAGATGTTTTGTCAGGATGCGATAAATATAGGACCATGGAGACAGAGTGGTTGGCTATGTCTGGCGAGTCTGCGCATGCGCAATTTTCACAATTTTAGGCGTTTACAAAGTGTTTTGTAGGCATGAATGAAAATCCAGCTTTCATACATGTTATACGCTCATCGCTTATCTCTTTTCCCGTTTTTTTTTTTCTTTTTCTTACTCTGCGCATGTTAATAATGAAGTGATCCTGCACGTATTGGCACCAGCTTCTGCAATTATCGCCGGAGCAGAGATCGGTTGCATACTATTAATAATATGGAAGCCCTACGAACGATTGAGTTGGGCTTAAGCTTGAATCATTCCATTGTCGTCTTGGTTGTCTTGTATTAAGAAATAAGAAATTACTCAAGGACAATGATGCAGTCCTGTAATTTTTTTCCTTTCTTTTTTTCTCTCACTGCTTGGTCGTGGTGTAAGGCGTAAAACACCAGCCCCAGCTTGCGCGCACGCGAAGTGGTTTGAAAGGCAAGCTGAGGACATATGCATCAACTCACAGAAAAGATTGTGCATTATGTCAAAAAAGAAAAAGGACAGCCATGCGAATCAGCGAGAAAGAGAGAAGTTTATCCACTTCAAGCTGACGCTGCAGGCACGCACAAACTCTTTACTCGTTCGATAAACATAGGGAAGATAAATTAAGCGATAATTTCACAGGCAGTTACATCTTCCCCACTGGCGCAGACAAGACTGAAGACTAACAACTGTGAAGAAATCTGACTACCATTTTGATAAGTGCCTGCGTATAAATTTCATGGAATAATTCTGTTATGTGACAAATGAGAGTTCAATAACTGAATCAATATCGTGCATCGCCAATATACCTGGCCCGTTCGTCCGGTATTGGGTTGTTTCGCATCCAGTTGTTGCACACGTAACCGTAGAAATCTTGGCACGGGTCAACGCTCTCATCCATGGACTGCAGAATCAGTTGTGCTGCGAAAACGACAAAAAGAACAACACCAGGAGGGTATAATGCAAGGTAGCAATTGTCTAACGTATACAGTTGCTGTGCAGTTAAAGATGGCCATCATTAACTAATTATGCTATCAGAGCACTTCTCCTAATTTACAGCTAGCATCTTTTGTGCACCTCGCTTACGCGGTTGAGGCGAAGTATAGCTGACGTTTGTTTGTGACAGCGTAACGACGATATTAACAGTCGCAGTTATTATAGATTCATTTTGGCTATTCCCAAGTAGTTGTTTTAGGGCGAAGCTCCTTGAGCCGTAGGTCATGCGCCCGCCGTGTATGTAGTAGTAGTAGTAGTAGTAGTAGTAGTAGTAGTAGTAGTAGTAGTAGTAGTAGTAGTAGTAGTAGTAGTAGTAGTAGTAGTAGTAGTAGTAGTAGTAGTAGTAGTAGTAGTAGTAGGTAGCAACCTCTCGTTTAGTCCTTATAATGTCCGTTAGATGGCGGTACTTGTATACACGATCAATATATGATGAAAAGAACTTCTTGTTGGGCTAGTTGAAATTCACTTTTTCAAATAGGATGAAAAGATGCTAAATGGCTGTACTTGGAGTGTTCACTAGGTGGACGGACGGATGGACGGACAGACAGACGGATGGACAGACGCAACGGCGGATGAACGGACAGACAGACGGATGGACAGACGCAACGGCGGATGAACGAACGGACGCACGCTTTGTCCCACTCATCCTCATTCACTCCAAGGATATGCAGTGATTTTTTTTCTCTCACTTTTGTTGAGTCAGCATAATTTGTTATTGCTGAGGTGAAAATACAAGCGAAATGCGTCATGACGGGTACATCAAGTTTATTGTTTTTGAAACACCAAACTACATATTTCTTCATGACTCGATAACTGCGAATCAGTTTCCGCTGTCACCTGAAGTTGTTTTGTATTTTTTCTTGTAACCCACTTCTTGATACGAAGCTACGATGCCTGAGGGTATTCTTCACAAACCTATAAATAATTTCTTGTTCGAATTCTGCGATGCCTTTACGCTCTCCAATCACGCGCTCATGCTTCGCGTCCATCTTTGAAACGGGGCCAGCGTTGCCAGATCCTCCCACCGACCAGCGGAACGAAACATCAGCCAGGTCATCGACGTTCGTTAAGAACAAGTTCCGCACCTGACGTTGCAGCGTGCCCGTTCGGCTTGTACGAGCCAGAAATTGCTCATTCCTGTTTATTATTGGGCTACTTTCTTTTATTGCGATAGCAGTTACATGGGCAGTCTCGACTGGTTTTGGCCGTCACCGCCATCGTCATTCAAGGTATATATATATACATACGTACATACAATTATATATATATATATATATATATATATATATATATATATATATATATATATATATATATATATATTTGGGGGACCCTTAAGCCTCGCCTTTAAGAGTTGAACGCGATAGCGAAATCTGGATCCTAGGGCACCCTTCGACCGATAAGTGCATACCTATTAATATGTTTTGTTACATACACGCGCACCCCCACAAACAAGCACTCAGTAAATGGGACCAGCGCGTGCTATTATAGCCGAAAAGGCTCATTTTCGTCATGACATCTGTCGAACAAAATGCCTTAAAGGGGCCCTGAAGCACTTTTTCAAGTAACCATGGAATGAATTCACTACAAGAGCTTATTGCCTCACGAATTCTACGCCGCAAAAATTTTAAGAATCCGTCCAGTGCAAGTGGAGTTACAAAGGTTTGTCGCATGCTGCAATTGCATTATCTCTTCTCTCTTCCCGACGAAAGCGCTGGAAGATAAGCAGGGAGGGGTGGCAGGGGCAAAGAAACTACCACGCCTCGTGACCTAGAGCACTTTTTTTTTTCTTCGAATGCGTGGCTTTTTAAGTGTGATCGCAGGCGCACGCGTGGACAAGTAGAGCCTGCCGTGGCTATCTCAGTAACTTGATTTTTTGGTCACAGATGCACAGACGATTTTTCGCTCACAACCAACGGGGCTGACGCCGGCGGCGGGTTTTCGGCGACACGAGCTCTGGAACGCTATCGCATTAAAACTGAAGGGATGAAAGCCGCCCACGCTCGGCGCCCAGCTCGTTACGACTCGGGCGTAGCCAACAAGCTTATCACCCACGAGTACTTTTCGCCACGAATTGGGGGAGGGGGGTTAGGTGCTTGTGCGTGCGCACGCGCTTAACATTCGGTGGGAAGAATCGTGTGCCTTCGGCTTTCACCGGAGCGATTGCGTTAGCTGCTGGGCCCACAAAGGTCACTTCGCTCGCGGCACAGGCCCTGTTTGCGAAAAGAGCGCGCTTTTTATACACAGCGAAGTATAACAATTGCGGCACTTGTTAGTTTGCACTCATTTGTACTTGTTATTACGGTTCGTGCATCGTTTTCGTTTAAACAGCACGTTAAGTGTCGAGCAGTAAACGTTGTTAGTTCGCTCTCGTCCAGTGTATGTTGTTTTCGTGCGTCATTTGTGCGTGAGTATCGCGCTGCACGTTTTCATTTGCTTGCCATTCTCAGGTTCCAAGTTGTTGCTATCGCATTCATTGCATTGCCCTCGCGGCGATACTGACTTTTTTTTTTTGCTTGGAGAAGCGACCTCTCGGGAGTAGCCTGGGTTGATATCAGTAATTTGAATTCGATTGAAAGACTCAATGTTATTTCTTTCGTACTGATGTCAAGTCGTCTATGGTTGAGAAAACTATAAAATACTTAGCTTGTAATGCAACTCTGAAGCAGTTGTTTGAAAAACAAAAAACAGCAGCCGAATTTATAAAGATACTGGCCGAATAATAATAGGCAGGGTAATCAGCAAGAACGCGAATGGCAACAGTCACCTTAGATATCCCTAGCCCATTTGAACAAGATAGCGCACCTGTCTCTCGTAAGACCCTGTGCTCTGCAAAAAAAATGAAGTCCTTGTTGAGGTTCATTTGAGTCATGATTTGGTGTGATGTTGAGACTGATTTGGCTTACTTGAGGATAATGCGAGACCATAATAGGATTCGGGTGTCACTGCAGACTGCTTTCCGTAAAACATTTGGGCGCCACCATCCGAGGCTGTTAAGTCATTGTTCTCGTGTTTTTGAATATCGCGACGTGAATTAATAAGGAAATAAAACATCGTATGCACTAACCCAACCGTTTTTATGCGTACGCGTCTGTTTAGTTGCTAAGGATGCAAAGCACAAAGGTTAACATTCGTATATGATGGCACTCAAAATTTCCCGTAAAACTGCCTGTATACATTGCGAACCTGGGACGGGCCACTGCGAGCAATGCTGCCACCCCTGGTCAGTGGGCAGACATTGGCCTTTAGGGGCACGCAGAAAACTGACGCACGCGCCCGTCCATCGTGTAGGCTGGTTATAGCCAACCCATAACCCGGTTACAGTGCCTAGAATGTTCTAGGCACCATTTTCCTGTCACAATCCGTTCACCAATGCAGGGAGGGAGACGCGCATGGCATTCCATTTTGAGCGCGACCCCGCGTTTTACTATAAGTCTGCTGTCTAGGCGCCTCGTATGTGGATTCATGGTGGAAACGACGTTAAGTTGGTGTTTTTAGAGTTTTTATTGAGAGTTTCTGATCTCTACAAGGCACTATACCGTTTTATTGTTTTTTTTTCGCTAGGTTTTGTGTTTCGGTGCAGCAGGCACGCACCGGAAAACTCGTCTGCACGGTGCCAGTCAGCAACTACGGGGCCCTAATCAGGTTCAGTTTGTTTTCATTCATTATACTATACGACAACTAATAAACGCAGACAAGGGTCTTGAACTCCGTGACTGCGTCAGTACGAATAAAACAATCAGTTAAAAAAAACAGCGTCGCACTAGTGGCGATTGCTAGCCTGAATAAAGTGCAGAGCTAGCAGGTAGGCTTTGTTTCTCTTCGTTTTTTTTGCCGTCTTTCCTTTTTGCTTTTCGCTCGTTTTATTTTTTTGTTTACTTCTGCCCTTTTTTTTCTCTTTCCGTTTCTCGCTTGCTTGCTCTTTTTATGCGTGGTTTTGCCTTCATTACACCAAGCGACAACGACAGCATACAACAGCCCAGGCCCTATGGTATACTCCACAGTTAGTAAGCAATAAACTAAATGAATGTAGTCGACGTGTCACTGACTTACCTCGCTCATGACATACCGTCGAGTTGCACACCTCTGTCGAGAGCTCCTGGCTTCCCTTTTTCAATGCTGCAAGGTAAACGTACAAAGCGTGCGATGTTATTTGCTGTAGTCTGAATTAGCATGGACCAAGCCAGCACTGAAAGTCCATACTAGGGCTTGCGGTAACCACCCTTTGGAAACCTAAAAGCACCATTGGCCTCTTCGCAGGATAGACCTCGATTTTGCCCATTGACTCGACGGCCTGTCTTTCATAATCAGAAAGAGAGATGCCAATTTATTTAGGCTAAAGTCTTAAATGCCTCATAAAACACGAAATTTGACCGTCGGTGACTGTTTCGCAGGGTCAGGAATGAGTGACGCAAGAAATTATCACGTGATCATGTCGCCATATGAGGTCAGCGCATAGAGAAATATAGCATATTTCTCTATCGTCAGAGGTCTTATTGTGACGTCATTGTGACGTCACAACTTTCTGTGTGAAGCCATGTGTCGCAATGCCACGCGATGCCGCTTTAGCGCCATCCTTTGAGCAGTGAACAGAACCGCAAATAAGGTTCACAAGTGCTTCCACTTCAAGTGCGAAACCTGAAAGTGCGCCACTGAAGAAAATGAAGACTGCGTTTGGCAGCAGCGCGACAAAGCACAGTGATCCTATAAGCTCTCGCTTTAATTGCTGCCGTAATTATTACTGTTATGCATTTCGCCACAACTGAATCCTCGTGAAACCTATCAATGTCGAGCAAATGCCGCACTTCCATTGCTTTATTTTCGGCATCCCTTCTTGCATATCCCTGCACGCACACACACGTAAAATCAGTCCACGTGTTTAGTGTGCGATGATTGAGCAAATGAAGACACTTTAGGAAGCATCTATCTACACAGATTCAGTCTTTCCGCGAAATCCATCGATGTGGACTTACAGGGAAAGCGTGCTCGTGCTTAACGCCTCTTTTTTGTCGTGTATATAGTTATTCAAATTTGCTTCACAAGAGGTGGCGCGGACATTTTCTCCAATCGCTTGAATAGCTACGCTCGGACAGTGGCGGTGGCATTGATTATACAGACCGACATACGAGAGCACCGGCGGGGGTTCAGAGAGTGGCGCGGGGCGAACCGGCCGTGCAACATCCTGCCTGTTCTGCACAGACTTGCATAGCGAGTCTGCATACACGGCGCCACTTTGAATTCGAGAGAAAGAAATTTCCGGTTTTCTCCACAGCTGCGTACGTTATCTACTCACTTCGGAAAATGACGGTCAGAAACGCAGATCTACTGCGATGGCTTCAAGCTTGGCAGTCGGTGCAGCTTCCCGTGTCAAGGTCGTCGCTGATAATCTACAGGCATTACCGGAACGGTTCACAGTTGCAAACGAGGAATGGCAGCAGTGTCATTTCGTTTTTCGTTACGTAACCTAACCCTCCGGATCCTCCCGAATCCTTTTTTTTATTTCGGGTTTTACTTTATAATATTGTACTTAATTTCAAGAGCCCTCAGTATGCAGAGCTTCGTGGCAGAGATACCCATATATTTTGTTTCCGCGTCTTCCACGTCTATTTTCCATAAAGTAGTCCTGCCAATGACCAAAAACGAAAGGTCACTAATTTTAATGCTAAATGTTCATTTTTTTTTCATTTGTCAAAAAGCAATGCTACAACGTGAGGGCAGTTTGCGGGATTACACTTTATTTAAATTCCCATCTGAATGAAACCATATCGGCTATGCCTTAGAGACTATGGCATCGCGAAAGCTCGGGTTTGATAGTTAGCCACCGAGGCAGCATTTCGATGACGCTAACATGCAAAAGCACCTGTGCACTTCGATGTAAAGGCACGCGTTACAGAAAACACTGCCCAAAACCGTTTCCATGTCATCTACTACGGCAAAACTCGGAACCACATGGTGGTTTTTGGCACGTATAAAAGCACAAAAAAATGTAACTTTGGGTGTCTGAACCAGGATTACAGATTACCGTTGAACTCGCCTTACTGCGTGGGCTATTTTGTGTCTTCATTAAAGGTAACGAGTCCCGACGTAGACCACTTCACGTCCAGTTTACATCACACCGACCTCGAAATTCGGTCAAATTGAGTGATTGGCTGGATCGTTTGCAAAAAAATACCGCAATTGAGTCTCTCATATGGAGAGAAAGCAACCTTTAACGCATCATTTTATTTATTTATTTGTACATACTGCAGGCCCTAATCGGGCCCATGCAGGAGTGGATACATAGAAGCAACATGAGACATAATGACGCATGATCACTATACCTTTGAAAACAAAAAGATATCGAGTCGCACGATCGCACGATGGAGTCAAGCTGCTATAGAGCGGTGTATGTGTTTAGCAACGGTGCAACATTTCTCTACAGATCAGACATAACTGTCGTACAGTGAGCTTATAGTGGACACGTGTCTCATTCGCCAAATTCTTCAAACTGAACCGCCTAGATTGAGGCTCTTTCACGACAAAGTGGCCAAACCCGTTAACTGTGGCGGTCGACAAGAAGCACGTTCGCTGCGCCGTTTTCATTTTTTCTAACATATCCCATAGATCTTTTGTTCGCAGTGGACTCTTCGCTTGCGTGGACTTATCGTATGCAGTACTCTAAATCGTGACAAGGGACGACATTTTGCTCTCCCATAGTAGAGTATCTGGAGTACCGAGTATTCTAAATCGTTAACAACGTTTTTCTAAACGCATGCCTTCACTTTACGATTCTGCGCATTCGTGAGCGTCTACTAGTTCTCTTTACACAAACCTTGCACTGCTTTTAAGATGCCAAACTCGGCCGAAACGGCCAGTACGCTTATTGATAGAGAGATGGCGTTGGTAACTACACCTCAAAGCACGCAGGATTAACTTGTAGCAAGATGAAGACGCCAACTTTTACTTTCTTGTCAGCTTCACCTAGCAAGCTCATTTATACACGGAAACCGTTCGTTTATTAGACGTTACAGAGCTCCGAGTCATCGATAACATTTCCTTCTCGCTAACAGCCGCTCGGCTTTTACTGTAACTGAGTTGGCGGCTTGGCGGGACAATTTTCCCCGAGAAACGCTATTTCGGGGTTTCCAGTACCAGAGAGAACTTTCCTTGAACAGTCACACTTCTCCTAAGGGCCCGCGTAGTCATTTTCTTCGTGGCCGCGCATTACTTAATGCGCATGTCAACATTTATTTCGTTTCATAAACTTGCATCAAGGGGTAACAAAGTCTTGTAGATCAATAAAAACTCGGATACCACTGCGGCGAGTGTGGCAATCCTGGAAGTCATGTTTCATTGAACGTATTGAATACACAAAACGCGATTGTTGTATGGAGGCTTAGGGAAAGGACAACTATGCCGCATGTGTATATACAATAATCAGTATAGGTTCAGTGTGCATGATAGCGTTAACATAGTTGAAACAGCCCTTGGTGAAACGTGTAAAGATTTCGAGTATTATGTACTTGACTATGGAAGAGCAGTGAGCCGTCCCTATTAAGAAGATAACCCTCCATGAGGAACAAGAATATGAATGTGTTACACATATATCCACACTCACGCACTTAGTCCCAGTTCGTCGATGCAAAAAGTTTCAACGACGCAGACGTTTACATTTCGCGAATATTTGCGTTTTGTGTAGTTTCGTCCTTGTTCTGCACTTTGCAAGAACAACTATTATGCAAGAGGAGTAGCCGGCGGCCCAAAATGGCATCAACATCTCTTTGTATACAACATTTTTTTTAATTATGTATTCGCACCTTTGGGCCTGGCCATGGCCAGCGTTGTGGTCGCGATGAGTATAATGGCGATGGCGGTGAGGAACCCAACGCTGACCAGCAGGCACCGTTCCATCTTTGTACGCCGGTTCCACCAGGAACGGCCACTGCAATGATATACAGAGACATCGTTATAATGTGAACAGTGTATACGCATAATATTATCTGAGGTTTTAGGTCCCAAAACTACGATATACTTATGAGAGACGCCGTAGTTGAGGGAATCCCGTGTTCTTTAAAGCGCACTGGCATTGCACAGTACACGGAAGTCAATACAAATACATCGAGTACAAGTAGTACTTAAATTGCAATAAATGTACCCAAAAAGTTTATGCAATAAGCGCTTCTTAGGTTTGCAATGATCGCCGACATAATATAATCAACTTTAGTTTTCTGCGCCAAAACAACTATATGATTGCCAGGAACGCTATATGGTGGAGGGCTGCGGAAATTCTGACAACGAGCTCTTTATATGCACGGGCCCATAGCCTCTCGCTTTCGCCGAAATGTGGCCACCCCGGCTGGGATTCGGTTCCGCAACCTTCGGGTTAGCAGTCGAGCTTGATGATTACTACTGGGCCACTATGGTGGTCTTGTAGGATCGAATTTTGCAAGTCAATGTACTTTCACGATACGGTCAGTTTCAAAAACACGAAGTTTCTAGTTCTAAATGCGAACCATTTCTCAGCGAGCTTCGGCGACTTTGAGCACATCCATCCATCCACCCACCCACCCACCCATCCACCCACTTACGTTTGGGTGCTCTCGTGGTCACCCCCTTAACTTGACGTGAACAAAAATTAGCATGGGAGCGTAAGATGGTTTGACGAATATGAAGCGCTGGTCAAAACATGAATAATGTCATTACCCGCCGCGCACGTCGTCAAGCGCTTCCCGCCAGACAGTGGCACATACCAACAGGCGGGTATGCGCCGCCGGTATGCGGGTATGTGCCGCAATTGATTGACGTTTAGTATTTACCCAGGAACGACGAGAACACACATGGGCAACTGTAACGTCTGAACGTTAAGCAATACCCGACATCGGCAGCGTCGACCCAACGAAGGCATAGAATAAATGTCAGTGTTAAGAAAAACCTGGCATAGGCAGCGTTCACCCCCGTCTAATGCAAATATTAAATTTCGAGGTACCAGCTGGAATCAAACACAAGCATGCTGCGCGGCAATGAAGCATTTTACCACAGAGCTACGCCAGGTCTCGGAACTACTTTTTAAATAGATGGTAATCTTCGTGAAACGTCAGTAGTGGTTGCAGTGCTGTTTACGAAATTTTATAAACATTACATATGTACTCCTTTGATACAGGCGTCACATCGGGTTAACGTCAATTGCGGTTAGGTGCCATGCACTGAAGTTGATTTATGTAGCAGTGTCCAGGGCCAGCATCTCCGCGAGCATCAGCGCTTCATATCTGCTTCTGGTGTTGCTAATACGCATGTCCCAGTTGACATCATTGCGCAAGTGCAAACAACTTGTTATATAAACATCTGCAACTCTTCAACATATGTTTGTGCGAGCAACATTTGTACATATATTTATCGTCATTTCGTGACCTGTGGCTCAATAACAAAAATTCCAACACGGCCATTTTAAACTACGCATGCTCTTCATAGCGTCGATTCCCGAGTACGTGGGATCTGCCGAATTTTCAGATTCGGATCTGCAGTCGTAAAATAAGTAAATACCGTATTTTTTTATTTTTTTTTGGGGGGGGGGGAATTTATGTTTCGCCTTTGTATTTCTCTCTCTCTCTTTCTCTCTCTCCCTCTCAGTGTATCAATGCTCTAATACTTCATAAATTTCATATCAGCGTGGCATCATATGTGTTTAGAAAAAATGTTTAACGATTTTGAGTACTTCGTACTCAACTATAGGAGAGCAGTGAGCCGTCCCGCTAAAAGAATACTTGGGCATACACCGCAGAAAAACAAGCAGCGATTATCGAAATTTGGTAGTCTGCGAAGTGCGAGCTTTACATTGATAACGCTCCGCCCTCTGAATTTGACCTGGTGTGTTGTTCTATCTTGGTGACACTGAGACTGCAAGCAAAAAAAATAAAATGGGCATTGGTTGGGCTTCTTCATATGGTTCTCATCAATATACGAGGCTTATATACTAGTAATGGTCTTTTCGCTCTAGATGTTCGCATTAGTTTGACATCGACATCGCGGGTGAAGAGCATGCAAGGTCACCGTTGGGTCGATTTGAAAAGGAATGCGAACTGAAGCAAAAGGTAGCTAAAGGAGTAATTCCTATTAGTTTTTACGCAGAGTTTTTACCCAGATGAAACAGACGCTGTTCTATATGTACAATTTTGTTCTTATTGAAAAATATTCAGGAAAATGTTATATGCAACTACGACCATAAAAATAAGAGCATGATTTATTAGTACCTCTCACGTGATCTTCAAGCTACAGGTAACTTTCGAGTAAAAAAACTATAATATATCCAGTGCACTTGCATGTAAAATACATAGAGCTCTCACCATATTCAGAATAATGCGTGCATGCCTTGTTGGCGATTTTCCAGTCAACCTGTCAGTAGGAGCATGTAACATTAAACCATCATTTGCTTGACAGCACAGCCGGAATTCATTGATTCGATTGATTTGTTTGGTTTAACATCCGAAAACCACCATATGATTTTGAGAGACGCTGTAGTAGAGGGCTCCGGAAATTTCGACCACCTGGGGTTCTTTAACGTGCACCCAAATCTGAGCACACGGGCCTACAACATTTCCGCCTCCATCCGAAATGGAGCCGCCGCAGCCGGGATACAAACCCGCGACCTGCGGGTCAGCAGAGCCACTAGACCACCGTGGCGGGGCACCACAGCCGGAATTCGAGCACTGGAATTTACATAATACAACTCCAGCTTTAGACATTGAAATAAGTAATGAAAAGAAGACAACCAACCGTTCGTAGCATGAAGCCATTAGGAAATTCATACAGATTCCTCAAAAAGAAACGCCTTAGTTGCCGAAAAATTTGTCCGGGTCTATGGTTCGAATGCGGAGCCAATGCCTTTCCAGAGGTAGTCGCTATGCCAATTGAGCCAACCAGGAAGCTAGCAATGGACAGCGCGAGAGTGAATTCATCGACAACTTGAAACGCATGGACACAAGTATTGCAAACGAGTTCTTCAACCAGAAAGATGGCGGAAGAGCCAAGCAACCAGAAAGATGGCGGAAGAGCCAAGAACTCCCGCCACCTAGCGGGTTTCCTGAGAATTCATTTGCCAGACAAGGAAATGTGGTTCAAAACGAACAGTCCTGGAGTCATTTTGTAGTGAATGTCTGTTACCAAGTTCACACGACTACACGCGCAGCGTTTTCGCCACTTCGTGTTATGCAGGCTCGTCAACCATCGCGTTGAGTTGCCTCGGGGTGCACCAAGTCGCTAGTTGAGGGCCAACGCACGTGCACTGGCTAACGCGACAGAAAAGCTTGGAAATGGCGTATTTTGTGCGTAAGTAATAAAAATCGCCATTTAATGCGCTGAAACAAGAGTTCAAAAGTAGCCAAAAAGTAGCCGTGGAGCAAACCTGAAATTTTCGTCACCAGACGGAGTCAGAGAGTAAACAGTGGGGCGCAAAATAGGCATGCACGACCGGCAACCCTGGTGTGGACTGCCTAACTACCATCAACAAAGTGCATAAACTAGACAGGGTGGAATTAGCTATACAGTGAATGAAAATATTGCTGCTAAGAAAAAAAAAGAGAATGAAACCTGAAGAAGGGTGAAGATAAAAAGCTTTCCTCGGAGCATCGCAAATGTACGATCAAAAACCTTGCAGGATGTTTCCGAAGCCAAGTTTTCAACCTCATCGATACCTCCACTAAAAAAAAAGGCAAAGAGGTACCGGAAACTTTCTTTTGACATCTAATCATCTTCCTCGTTGCACGTTGGTGTAAACGCGTTTGATGTTCCTCAAACGTACAGCTCGGCAATAAAGAAAAAAAGGCTAAAAATAAGAGAAGGAGATATTGTGGCAATGATTTGCGAACTATACCTTGTTCTCGCAAGATATGGCCTCTCGCGAATACATGCGAAGGTTGACAAATCTTGCCGTCCCGTACAGCTAGCATGCCTTAGCCACATGATGGAGTACCATGCATATTTACGCTGGCCATGATAGAATCACAGTGCTCACTTCCCGGTCTTATATTTTTGACACTACGCATGTCTGACTCAGAGTTGCGCTCACCTGAAAGTGGCATTGGAACAAACAAGTTACGATTCGTCTACCGGAAAGTTGAATCAGCGTGGAGATTGTTGGTCAAAGCCCTCGAAGGAAGTGTTCACAAAATATCTTTTTTTTCTAGAAAGGTTTCTTGTGCTTTTTGTTTTTGGACGATTAAAAACAAAGAAGAGATCGGCCAGTAAATGTAGCGACGTAGATCGAGGTAGCCGAATTTATATGCGCTATAAACGTTATATATGGTATAAATAGAACTGTTAAAAACAATAACACGCTCTGTCGCAGTGACAACCTTTGCAGCTTGAAGATCAGATCCAAGCGAATGAAAGTGACGCAAGGCCGAGGGACCCGGGAAACTGGTGAAAAACCCAACACTCGGAGCGGCCCCTGCGCGTTGTGTCGTGCACCTCAGGACTTGAAATAACGTCTCGCATTCATCCAACCTCTATATATTGTTATCTTCTTCCCCCAGCATGATGTGAAATGTGACAAAATCTTCAACTTTTCTTGCCTCTCATTCTAGTCCTTGTCTCTCTCTTTCTCTTTCTCTCTTTCTACCTCTCTCCAGTATTTTTTAACCTTTGAAAAACTGTGGGACCGTTAAAAGAGTTGAACACGATGGCGATATTCTGTTCTTAGTGCAAACTTGAAATACTCAGTGTATGAATTTTTTTCGAACTTGTTATGCACCCGCTACGATGCACCCTCTTCGCTGCTTGACTCAGGATTGTTCTACGGCTGGCTATATAAGCCAAAGACTGCTGTAAATTACTCTCTTCCTCTTCCGTTCGTCCTCTAATTTCCTAACCTCAATAGATGTAAATACTTCTGTCTGTCCTGCAAGAGTACATTTCCTCACAAAAAAGGATGGGTCTTGTGACGAGGGCCAGTCGATACCGGCCGAACTCGGTCCCAACAAACCGGAGGCAGGTGTGAAATTCTTCTAAGCCGCGAGCCCAAAACCGCGCAAAATTGCGAAAACATGAGAAATCGAAGTGCCACCGTCCGATTCCACCGATGAAACTCTGAGAAGGATGTGGCCCTGTCCCCACAACTTTCGCTGCGCTATGACTACGCGAATGGTGCAGAAGGTTCCCTGGCATCCCATTATTGGCCCAAGTGAGCAGCGACGGAGGCACGGAGGCGCTATAGTAGTAAAGTCTGTTGCGTGGTTCACACGACCAGAGTAGACGTGTTTGATGAGGTAGTGCGGCCAGTCACACTGTAAAAAAAGTATGAATAGACGACGCTGTAAGAGCAGTGACGGGTTTTGAAGAGGGTCGCCTAGGAGACATGTAATTACCTTCTGCGAAACAGAACAAATCACCAGCGCTGCTGTCTAGGTGGATTGAATCGTCAAGTCAGTGAATATGATAGCAGCTTCGCGCAGACCAGCGTAACAAGACCCCGATATAAGGTGGAGCTCGTGGCGAACATTCAATTTGCTTTGAGTACAAATGCGACGTCTAAATCACTGCTTGTCGTTTATGATGTCAACGATTTCCGCATCGCTGTTTCTGTATATAATAAAATCAGACCATTCGAGCGAAGTGCCTTTGCACGGCGGTCTAACCAAACCAACACATGCTTGGCCCACGATAACTTTCGTCGTTTACCGGTGGGAACATGATCGAGTGCATCCAACCAGCGCCGGTACAACAGAGAGAAAGCTTGGCAACAACGAGCGACGCACAATGTTGAAGCGGCTCATCTGTCCCAACGCACGGCGGCTATCCATTGCTTCCGTTGCTCTTTCGCATAAAATCTTGTACAGGAGTAACACCATGTTGCGGGCGAGTTTTTCTAAGCGTTGAGCACACCACCTTAGAGTAAATACTTGACATCCCTCGAAGTTTCAACCGCCACACATACGAGGAGCGTTGCTATTTTATAATGGAAAAGCGAGAACCTTGGTACCGCACGTACAAAAACGTAAATATAATAATGGTGGTCATCCGTTTACTTTTCCGAGAGTGATGAGCAAGCTCACCAACTATAGCGATTCCGTCGGTGCCCAATAGACGAATAACTGGAGAGCCGCATTAACACTCATCGAACAGGGGGATGTACCAACCGTACAAATTGTTTACTTTTACACCACGTGGACACCCACCCGACGATCGAGACAGCTGACAAAGGTTCACGGGGTTCGCATAAGCGCGAGTGGGGTCGGGCGGGTTAATTGGTCGTCGAAGCCGTCTTATTCCTTATTAAGTTTCCTTTTTGAAGCTCTCTCTCGGTGGATGGTCTTTGGCAATATGAAGAGAACATGTGGTCGTAGGCTTGCGAGTCACTCGGATGTCTTTCCTGTACGGGCAATAGTTTCGCTGACGCCTTGGTCATATGAGTGAGGGGTGTTTCGTTTGTGTTGATTCATGGGTCGGGCGCTGAATTTCTCTGCTAGCGTTGCCACGCTTTTAGAATAAAGGATGGTAGCTATTATTGTTAGTTACTTGAATAGCATGTTTGGTTTTCATTTGTTTAAATGCGCACACCGCTACTTGTATTTGTGCCTCTATACTCTGGCGGTATTCCCCCCCCCCCTTGCCTACGTGCCTATTGCACGGTTGGAACAAGATACTAACACAGCATTTATGACTCCTTGCTCTTCTCTACATACAAGGATTAGCGAGTTCAGACTTAGTTTTTTTATTATGCTAAGTAATTATCTTCAACATGCACGAACTAGGCCCTCAGAAGGTCCTTTTAATCCTTTTAAGCCATATTTCTTCTGTATAGATCGGCGACTTTCTTTTAGATTAGTTCACATTGGTTTAAGTACGTTGTAAGTTGCAGCTATTCAAAATCCCTTTTCTTCCCGGCGCTCTTGCTAGACTTGACTCTCGGCCATCCCTCGTATGCTTGAGAAACCGTGTTTAGATATTTCTTTATAACGCAGATGCATATGTTCCCTTGTTGCTGTCCGCAATCCATAAATATAACACAAACGACATCGCCGCTCACAAATATTTGAAAAATGGCGTGGAGCTTAAAAAATGCCCCTATGCACAGCGAGATTCAAGCGGAGGCTATTCATATTGAAGGTTGGAAAAATGGACATGTCGACAGTACGTAATAAATCTAACAGCATAGCAGAGAAGTACAAGGCCGAGAACCAGCGTATGTCGTGTGCTGGTATTTGTCCGTCACATTGTTCTTATTGATTGATTGATGTAGGGTTTAACGTCCCAAAACCACTATATGATTATGAGAGACGCCGTAGTGGAGGGCTCCGGAAATTTAGACCACCTGGAGTTCTTTAACGTGCACCCAAATCTGAGCACACGGGCCTACAACATTTCCGCCTCCATCGGAAATGCAGCCGCCACAGCCGGGATTCGAACCCGCGCCCTGCGGGTCAGCAGCCGAGTACCTTAGCCACTAGACCACCGTGGCGGGGCTCACATTGTTCTTACATTTTATGTTCTCTTTGCTCGCGAATTGGTCTAACAGAAAACTTAGCTAATGATTCTCCGGTTGCTGTCGCACGCGTAGGACAGCGCTCTCGCTGACTAGGTCTTTGAATTCATGTTTCGTCTATTTACGTTCTTTCGCCCTTAGTGTTATCTGCGGCGGGATTTCTCAGTCTATGATTTGGGCTCGAATGGCCTTATATTTTCTTTTTGTGTACTTTCTTACGTATAAAACACCGAAACTCTCGTAAATTTCGGCCGGATGAATAGGATCTATACAGCAAATGGGCTGCTTCTATAGGTTTGAAAAATGAGCGGAAACACAGTACAAAAGACCGTATTGAGGATCGCGCATAAAACGGGAATCATTGAAATCTGCATTCGCGAAGCGCAAGACTTTCGTTTACCAAAAGTGTATTTTTCTATCTAGGCTGAGCAGTTTTGTTTCCACACGATGAAGTACATTGGACCATTGAATCAAAATTTCTGTGGCTTCTGCTTGTTTGCCTCTGTTCCGTTCAATCCGTCTTTATGCCGTCCTATCTTTTCTATTCGGCTTTACATGTGGCTCGCACTTTATTTCGAAGTATCTTTTTTCCGTTGCTTTTTTTAGACGTGAAGACATTTTCGGTCCCACATACAGATTCGATCATAAATCGGCAACATTTATTCGAGTACGTTTGTCTGGAATAATTATTATGAGGAACGTATAGCAGCATTCATTTAGCAAAGTCAATGAGAGAAGTTAACACTTGTAGTGTATCCAGCTGATTATGATTAGCAACGTTTAAGCATCCTCTCTGAGTTCTAGTGGACAGAGCGACGTAGACAGGACAAAATTATCTTACATGCCAACCTTCGTTGATTGTACCACGCATCTTACCATTATCTTACTGAGTTCTTGCTTGCTTTCCCCTTTCAAATCTTGCTGATAGGGAACTCCGGAGGTTTTTCGATATTCATCGATTTAAATAAAAATTTCAATATAGGTTATCTTCGAAACCCTCGTGATATATACCAAAGTACACAATCGTAATTCACTTAGCTCTTTAGGAAATGATTTGTAATAACTGGTATCCACCTGCCAAACAAGACTAAACGCGGGCCACCCTGTGTATGTGGCGTTAAGTGCCTACTCTTTTCCGACCCCGTCCCATCCAGCACACGGATGTAACGCGCCGTATGAGGCGACGACAACATGGGTACAGCTCAGTATTGTTAGCTGCGTAGCGTGTTAATCATGGTTGAGAACCAACTGTGAGCGTGAGGCCAGACAATCAGCTGATGACATGTGATGGCCCATAAAGGTGGCGTGCCACGATTGCGCCACGTGTGACGGTAAGCTTCGTGGCTGTGGACGAGCCGAAGCAGCGACAGACGGAAGGTAGCGAGCCAAAGCGTTGGATGCCGGCGGCCCAGGTTCCGGCCACGGGAACGCGGCTGTCCACGCTACTGCCGTCCAACCACCACCTGGGGCGGCGTTGCCGGCACGAGTACTGCATCTCGGGGCGCGGCCTGGCCTGCTGCTCTGTTCCTTGTCGAGGAGGGCATCGCGGATCTCGGCGAGGCGTCTCCATGGTCAGCCGTTCGGCACAGCGACGGACATGGCCTGGCTAATGGCCGAGCTACGCGTCTCCACGCAGCTGTTCGCTGGACGGGTTGAAATGGGATCTCAAAGTAAGCATGCACATTATATTGAGCAGCGAGAACATCCGTGCGTGGCACGTCAGCTACTTCGAACGCAGCAGGTCGAAATCGAAAGGCGATGCTTCCGCACTCGCATAGTAGCTGCAAACATCACTGAACTCGTCACTGGTGTGTTCAGACGGGCAGGCACAGTTTGATTCTGCATCAAATGGCATCAACTGCTTGCTTTTCGCGCAACAGAGGAGGTATGGGAGCTATGTTTACGCCCTGGCCAGCCGTGGTGGCATGCAGCGTATTTCGTTATGTCATCGCATACACAACATGGAGCATCTCTTTGTTTCAGTTCCAACGCATCGTTCATTTCTTATATAAAATGATTCACGAGTGTCTCAGCCAAATGAACCCCCCTATAGTTGTTACTGAACTGTTAATACTATTTGAAAATGGCATTCTCTGAATATGGTCGAAGATGCACCAGAGTTCCCCTTTTGAGCGAGGCTTGTCATGGCCCTGACCGGCCTCACCGAATATGAAGTTCTCGCGTTTTACATTCCAAGGCCAAAAAAGTATTATACGGCACATTGCAGTGGGGAACACGGGACTTCTTTTAACCA
This sequence comes from Rhipicephalus annulatus, assembly GCA_013436015.1. Lineage (NCBI taxonomy): Eukaryota > Metazoa > Arthropoda > Arachnida > Ixodida > Ixodidae > Rhipicephalus > Rhipicephalus annulatus. The sequence goes on along the minus strand of WOVY01004533.1, from coordinate 95,779 downwards.
GCTGAGATTAAGTAACATCTTCCTTAATCTAAGTGCACGTGTCTTTGTTTCCAGTTTTTAACCATCTAAATGCAGTCGGCGTAGAAAGGAATTGAACCTGCGACTACCAGTTATCCACTAAGATATGTTAGCCGCTATAACCACGGCGATTGACCGCGCCTAACGATTTTGCATTCCGACCCTTGAAGCACATGGACACCGCTACAGGAAGTCGAAACTTGACCTTGCATAGCAGACGGTCGTGTTACTCAGCTACAAAGACGCGGGGACTTATCCGCCGTCGTAGCATTAGCAAATGACATTTCTTGGTGGGGAAAAACCAGACGGTCCAAACGCTTTCCTCCCGTCCTGATTAACTTGTCTTTGCAAGAGGTACCCAGACCTCGAACATTCTTAACATTTATGGTAGTCAACTTCAATATGATAATGTTGTTAAATAGCCTTCATATTTTCGAGAGAATACTTACAGATCAGAAAATAATAGTGTTTGCGAAGGCTGCGAAGGAATAATAAAAGCACCGTTCTTACTTCTGGTCCCATTCTTTAACAAGTCCACTTAATCACCGACAACTACACTCGTTGTAACTAATCAACCACGATGGTAAGATCAAAGGCGTTACTTCAACTCCCGGCATCCACGGCGGCATTCCGGTGGGAGGGGGACGTAAGGACACCCATGTACATAGATGTGCACTCGCGTTCCAGAGACTAAGGTGGTCGAAATTGATGCGCAATTCCTATAGCACGAATATTGGGCGTGCTGCATGATCATGTCATCATTTCAAATTGTTATAGTAACAGGAAGGCGGCATTTCAAACAACTTTCTCTAATCGCTCTAAATGTACGGTAGCCAACCTAGCTAAAGCTTTCTTGACCTCACCTCCTTGCCATTCTCCTGTGTTACTCGTTCTCTGTGACACTAACGGAGCAGACAAGCTTTTTTGAAATTCGCAAGCATTTGAGCATGTTATCATGTTACAAGCACAAATATTCGCAAAGCCACTCATCTGATGAGCCTGAATTAAGAAGATCCTATACTCACGTACCTCCACTTTTCCTGTCAGACACCTTAGCCGAGAACCCGCCGATTCACAACTGCAGGCGAAGGCAAAGTATGAGCGCCCTCATCCAACGACAATCGTCCGGCAGCTTGTGCGAATGCTGGCGAGGACCGGTCTCGCGATCGAACATCAAGGAACAGAACGACGCGTAAGTTTTACCCACCGCATTTGTTTCGCGGTCTTTGTTTCTTCTCTGTGGTACACGTACTTGAAGCCGTCATTATGTTGCTGCCGAGGGCCTGACAAGAACGCACTGCTTGTTATTTATTCTTTTTTTACTTTTTTTATTTTTTGCGTTTGCCTGCTCAGGAAAGAGCTACCGACACACGACGGACGAACGACGCGTTTCTGTGGCCTTTATGCGGCCGATAAGTTGTCGATTCCTCGGGTCCTTGCATATCGGTACATGACTACACACGCTCGTCGCGGCTATGACGTTCGATGGGATGGCTACCGGTAAACGTGACAGCGAGAAAAGGTCACGAGTGCGGGGGGTATGGAATGAAAATTTGCAACTTCGGGCACTGCTGTTATGTTCACAGAACACAACCCCTTCTCTTAGTCGATGGAATAAAATATAGGAAAAGACTATTACTCACAGAGAAACATGTTTCGTTTCTTACTAGCGCTCTTGGACTCGTTGATGTACTGCGAATAATCGCTTTTTGCAGCTTTACATTCTTTTTATCAATGTTTTTGGTACTCGTGTGCCATTTTGTCGGTTTACGTCCACTAAGGTAGCCTGAGAGTACCACTACGCACAAATATGTCTCAATATGTTTGAAGTACTTCTGCGTGTAGCAATTTTCACCGTTGCAATTTTTTGACTGCTGATTTCATCAAAAAGGGAAATTTTCAGAAGCACCATCTACATGGCACACACAAGTGTACAGAGAATGTCCCCATGGCCATGGAAATGAAAAGTCACCGTTAATTTTTAATGCTGCTTTTGACTCTGGATGTTATCTTCTCATTCTCCAGGAAGCAATAGGTGTCTGTGATGATAAACCCTTTAATGAATCCCTTGACCAACTTTATTATTCGCCCTGTACACCTTATGCGCTGGTTCGAATTCTTTCATGATTATCTCTCAGCCCTCTTTCCTGCGTCCCTACCAACCCCTACCCTCCTTGTGCAGAGTAGCCAACTGGTTACTAGAACAAGGTTGATAAGATAATAGTAATTAATTTTGGGGTTTAACGTCGCAAAACTACCTTATGGTAGACGCCGAAGTGGAGTGTCCCAAAAATGTCAACCACCTGGTGCTTTTTTTTTTCTTTTTTAACATAAACCTAAATTTAAGTGAACGCGCCTCAAGCATTTTTACCCCCATCAAAAATGTGGCCGGGATTCAAACCCACCTCCTGCGGGTAAACAATCCAGCCCCATAAGCACAAGACATCTGTGGTTACTATAACCACGTTAACCTCCTCGTTTCTTTTCATCTCGTTCGCCCTATCTCTCCCCTCACTCACTCAATCGTGTGCTGTTTGACTGACTTAACTCGATACAAACAACGTGTGGCGATTACAATAAGGTTATGACCATCGCTAATTTTTCGCTTTATGCCCAAATGATCTAAGTTATATTAGTGCCTTACCCATAGCTGTCTATCGAACTAAATTTAAGCTATCAAGGTTGAACTCAGCTCCAGCTGCGCATTTACCTAAGCGCCTTGCAGTCTGAAAAACTTTGTCTGAAACAAAGTCGGGGAAGTATTTCAAATATCTGTTTTTACGTCACCGAACCACGATGTGGCTATGAGAGACGTTGCAGTGAAAGGGCTCCGGAAATTTCAACAATCTTGTGTTCTTTAACGTGCACTGACATTGCACATTTCGTCTCCACAGAAAGGCAACCGCGCAACCGGGATCGAACCCACGACCATCGCGTCAGAACCCACGCACCATAACCGGTGCTCCATCAAAACGGATGGATAAGTAAAACTAAGTCACACATTTTGCCTAACTGGAACAGAGATAACAAGCCATTTACCACCCTCGATTATCGAACATTCTTTTCCTGTCTACGTTCGTGAAAGCTGGTTTTAAAAGAATCTCATTTATTACCTCCGAGCTAAGAACATTTTTTTTTGCTTCCGAGCCACGAAAAACAACATTGTGGTGTGAACAGCATTCAGTTTTCATCTGGTCGTAGAGATTCAAACAAAACAGCCTGTCATGTGCAAGGCCGTTACAGCGACGCTACGGACGGTGATATACTGGCTTTGGTCCAATAAGTCAAGGCTTTATAAACACGTCCGTGTATTTTCTCAAAAAGATAGTAAGAAAAGGAAATTGCTTATGATAACATCGATGTCGCGCGTGTAGCTTGTTTCTCGGCACAAGCCAAAAGCGATGTTATCTCTGGACATCCAAGCGAACAGGGAATAAAACTTGTTCCTTCCACACTTCTGTAACTCATACTTATTCGTTGCTTCAAACGAATTTTGAAACAACAAACGCAAAGGAAAAAAACAATTACATCCCAACACGACGTGACTACGAGAGACTTCAGGTAAAAACTCCATCGCAAACAGAGACGTATAACATTGTCTCATCTACTTTAGTGTTGCACTGAAATTTCCGCATTAAAAGCTACGAACCAACTAGAGTTACTAGATCCAACAGATAGTTTTGTCGATTATGAGGGACGCCATAGTCGAAGGCTAGGAAAAGTTTTCACCACCTGGTGATTCTTAACGTGTGCCTATATCTAAGTGCATCGGACTCCATAACTTCGCCTCCCCCGAAATGATACAAAGGATGCGAGTCCACGACCTACGGACCGGCAGTTGCGCTCCTTGGTTAGTGGCGAAATGGTATAGCTGTTACCAGAATCTCACCTTTCTTTTAAACAAGTTTTGTTTTGTTAAACATTAGATGCCTGATCACACGTGAAAACTTACCGTTGACATCACGCGACATTGGCATCAACACGACTGATAATAATCACCGCAATGACGTCAAATGATGACGTATCATGTCATAGTCGCTTATTAAAGGCGGGCTGCGGAAACCACGAAATGCGCAGAAATGTTGCAATGCCTCCGAGATTGGAGGCTGTGCATAAACCACGTTAGGTAATCAAAACTTTATAACAGGTCGGGGAATCGATTGATATGTGAGGTTTCACGTCCCAAAATCACCATATTATTATGAGAGACGCCGTAGTGGAGGGCTTTGGAAATTTCGACCACTTAGGGTTCTTTAACGTGTGCCCAAATCTGAGCACACGGGCCTACAACATTTCCGCCTCCATCAGAAATGCAGCCGCCTCAGCTGGGATTTGATCCCGCGACGTGCGGGTCAGCAGCCGAGTACCTTAGCCACTAGACCACCGCGGCGGGACGAGGTCGGGAAAGGATTGATACATTGAATGAGAATCAATACATCGATCGAGATGGCGTTCGCCTTCCAGTAGTTTTAGAATAATGTGTAAGGAAATGTGCGAGTTTACGTATATGTCTTACATCAGCAAAATACATCCTGTCTATTAGTGTGTGAATTAGTTCCTCTAGTATTCGTTATAGTTATGACTAATTCTAGTAACTGTATCACGTTTTTACGCAGTGCCTTCATTCAATTTGTGTAATTTATCTAACTTCTTGATTTTGTCGCTTTACCGCTCTAATTCCAACTAGAAATGACGCTATGCACAAAGGTGTTTAACAATTTATCCGTTGATCTTTGAATATTTTAAAATTTGTGCGGCTGCTTTTGCGAAAAAAGATGGCATGTAAACAGCCAGACGACAGCGGCTGGAAGAGTCACAGAAGGAAATTAAAAAACAAAGAAGTGCCGACGTGCCTCAATCGGCCTTGAGAACCCCGACCCCGTGGCGGCGAAAGAAAAGACCTCGAAAGACAAGAGAGAGAACAAACGTGAGCCCGACGACGGCTCAGTTGCGACGGACAAATCGCGTCATTCAATGCCCATTCAAAACAGCGCGGCGACCGGCGGGAGGGTCTTTGTCACGGACGCTAGCTCAAGAGGACAGTGGGGCTCTTTGAAAGAGAACTCGTGGAGAGTGATTTTCGGGACTTCCCCTCTCGCACTGCTTTCGCAGAAAAGGCGACGACAGCGTCGTTTCTCTTCCCCCCCCCCCCTCTTCTCGTCCGGACCCGCTTTCTAGACACTCAAATTTCGCCATGATCTTGAATTCGCCACCTTGTCAAAGTTATTGGCCTAGGGGGCAGCTGCGGCATCTGATTCACACAAAATGTCGCCATTAAGTGATGCGACAATGTGAAATTTGACAAAATTTTATAATATCATCCTGATCGCGAAAGAGTTTTGGCGGTGACCACTCTGACCGAACAAACGCGGGTTCAAGGACGAACGTGATCACACGTGCTCGCCATCACCCACCAGATTTTCATTTCCGCCCCTCTCTCCAGCGTGGTTATATTCTCGTCTACACTTGGGCGGTCACAAATGCAGTGCAGATTACAATGGAGGTAGTTTGGTCCAAGCATTGGAGTTTTATTGTTGGAATACCGTCGTCTTTTAAAGCAAGGGTGCCGGGTGGGTAGGCCAATTAAGCGTTCGACTTAGATGACTCCTACCCCGCAAGCTAGTAGCCAAGCTCGTTCTGTTGAGCCTTTGTTAGGTTACAATTATAACTTAAGAAACTACCAGCGTATTCCGTTGGATTGACCCAATTATTAATGACATATAAAGTAAATTCGGGAGTTGTTTTGTAAAGCGGTTACTTCGAGAAAACGTTGGTTGTGAATGTGACAGTAAGTAAAAAAAAGAAAGCAGTTATATGAATTAGGAGACAATTTTGGATAGTGGCAGTGTTGATCACAGAGTAGTCGCAGCGACTACCGTAAAAACATGACCATGAAGATTGCGCAAAAGGCACTCTCGGCTTCTTGAGTTGTCTCGCGGTATTACGTCCACCTGTCCCACTGCGGCGTCGCCGAGACGATTGCCTGGCTTCGGCGTCACTTCGTACGACGCGACCCCTCACGGCTTAGCAAAGCATTTCGTGCGTAGCATCCTCTTGGTGCTTGTGCACTAGAACTGGACGTACTTAAAGTGCCTAGTGTCCGTCTGACAGTTGGCTCAACCTTGTTTCAACGCATTGTGTTACATTGTCACCATTTTGCGAGAGTTTGCGAGAGTTTAGCGATTGCCTCACGAGCGTCTAAAGTGGACCAGCTCGTGTGTCCTTGGACCACATTGTGTTGCACGCCGCCGCGGAAACCCAGTGGCGTTTCAGGCAGTTGCCTTTGACGGAATTGCAGGGCCTGGCATGTCCCTGATGACACGTACAGCGAGCTGTTTGAAAAGTCAGGGCTGGGACTGCAACTAAATGCCAGGATTTTCGGGATAGTTCAACTGTATCAAAAAGGATATCATAGTGATATCAGACATGAACGAGAAAGACATTGAAACGGGCGCCTTCAGTTGAAAATTAGCGCTCTTCCCGATGCGTCTTTCCCGTCGTTATTTCATAAACAAGACAACTCTAGACTCGGCTGCACAGCAATGACATTGTCATCGTCAATTCATTGGAATTTCGGCGCCCAGGCCAGATTGAATTTTTCATTCCTATAACACTATACTAAGTGCCTCTCAGCTTAAGGAATCCGAGGTAGTAAAAACAATGCGTCATCCTCATCCACCACGGTAGGTCTCGTAATCATATCGTTGTTTTAGTACGTGATCAACGGCCCTGCCTTTGCTCTCTATTTCTCTCTCTCTCTTTCTCCCTCTCTCTCTCACGTAAAACACCCAGTATCATTTGTATCTCACCCGCTTTTCTTTCTTTATCCTTATTTTTATGCTCCTTTATTTTCAAGTATTTTTCGTGTTTCCCATCATGCTCCTGGAAACAAAATTATACAGCGTGTAGTATATATGCAGAGTACTACTGTAGATTCACGCTGCTGGACCCATCTATAGGCCTGCAAGTGCATGCATACCACTCAGGCCCGAACTGTGCAAAACTATGGCAAAGAAAATGAGCAAAATCAAAACGAAGACAGCGAAGAAGAACAACTAGACAGGACAACTATTCACCAACTCGCTTAGGAAGCGACATTACTGATCTACACAATGTTGACGAAAGCTAAGCATCGCATATGCTTAATTACCAGGAAATTCATAATTATCTCGTTCGCATAGCATGACAGAAAAACCCTCGGTAATTCCATTTACGAAATGCCCGATTGAAATAGCTCTACTCGATGAAGTTCTTGATGCAACGAAACCTACATTAAGAAGTTTTATTTTGCAACGCTGATTTTATGGCATAGCAGTACTTGAGCCTCATTTGGAATGTCCAGTGTGGTGAGCAAGTGGGATGACTCGTGCCCATTTTTTTTTCTTTTCAGCTTTCCTTGAACAATTCTTCCAGGAAGAGCTAAACATAGGCTGAACGTCAGACATAATCAGCGCCAACTTCATGACGTAACAATTGCACAACACACACGTGGGCTGACTGAACTCTTGCGAACTATATTCGTAGAGGACTTCACGCTCCTTTGCAAGACTACTCGTTTCAAGGCTTCATTCCAAACCACTGAGCCTTCGAGACCATCTTTTCCTGGACGAGCTTTCGTGGAAAATCCAAATTTGCTGAACAGCTTTTCGTGCAGCATATACATTGCGCTGTATACATTGGCTGTACACGGTGTAGACACCAGATGCGTGGCCCGAATTTTTTCCGTGGGAAAGCGGTGGTCGGTTACCCTCCAGATGCTAAACTGATTATTTTAGAAGGAAATTCGAACATCCCAATCCCCCCCCCCCCTCCTCCGCCTATATACATTTGGCTTCATTGGTGTTGCGCACCTCTGTTCAGAATCTAGGTTGTATTGTAGTAACAGCGGGACAATGTAGGACTCGGAGACAAAATGAACAGCAAAGAGTGCCGACTGTCAACTGAATTTTTACAACCACGATGAACTCACTCACTCAAATTAAGCTCTTGTTGTTGAGAACCTCGATATGTGTTATTTCTGGCTCACATTTTTTTTCTACTCACAAAATTATGGTGGTCGTACGACTGTTACATATCCAGTTGTAAGACAACACAACAATAAAGTGGTTGTTACAACAGAAATCACATCGATGCAACGCCATACATGAAAATAGTGGTATACTAAATTTGAACAGTGGTTATCAAAGTACAAAGTGAATGTTACAAACACATGTCAGTAAATCAGTATAAATTAGAAATCAGTTTTTCCAATCGGTGCCCATTTCCCCTTGTAAGGAGCCAACTGCAGCACACGCAATTACATTCTGCTTTTTTTTTTCTTCGTGTTACGAACAATTCCCTACAGTTTTAAGCCCGACACCTATAGGATATGCTATCCACCTCCCACTGTGTTGGACTCACTTACACAGCATCTCTAAGAACCGTTCCGCAACTTCACCTACGCAATACGCTCGGTTCAGACCCTCTCAGAGGAACCGTCGTCGACTCAGGCCGGACCTCTTTCTCACCGTAGAGTGTTTCGCAAGCAAGTTGTATTGCTTGCCACGCACTGGCTGCATATTCAAACAGGCTGTCGGCGGCACTGAGCCGTGCCCCATTAAATCCGTACTCGAGCTTGTCGACATCGTCCTTATTCTTTGTCTATTTTTGTTCAGCTTGTCGTACCCGCCGCGGGGGGCCCCGACCAGTGACGCGTAAAACAAGCGCGACGACTCGACTAAGTACGCCGAGTGGGAGGAAGGAAATTGCTGCATCCATCCACGTGCTCTTCACAGGCGCGAACAAGGAGCCATACAGCAGCTCCTGGTATGTACTCGCGAGCCGTGAATTCCACGCGCACGCGACGATTCAGTCACGCAAGGGACAACACATCGGGAGAAGGTTGTAATGCGGGCCATAAAGACGTACCGTACCCGTAGACCTGTACCCTGAGGACGAAGATTAAGGTTGTTCAATATGCTGCGGCACATGGGCCTCTTGAATGCAATAATCATGCACCGAGGGCCATCGCACGAACGGTTGTGGAGGTTATCCCGGATGAGGAAGCGAGTAGTCGTTTTACGATTACCTTAGCAACTAGTCTTATGGAGTCGAGTGGAAATACGTTTGCTTTACAAGCTCCGATATTATCGCATCGCTATTCTTACACGAGCTCATGAGGTGTCAAGTGCTTGTGCGCGATTGCTATAACTTAGCGCCTTCAGGTGTGAAGCCTCTTAAAGGTTATGCTTGTCGGCTTCTCTTATCATGGTGTGTTATGTATAGTCACAGTCAATCATAAAAACAAATTTGCGCCACGAACTATTGGGTCAATCTCACTGCTATACCACCGGTCTACTAAAACTGAACACGGCAGCACTTATAGCCCAACAAATAGTCGACGACATTAATGAAGCATGGACACACAGACAGCCACTAGCTGCTGCCTTAGCCCACCTTGACGACAGATCCTTGGCAGAGCAGTCACGACATGATCCGTCTTCGCAAAGAAAATCAATCAAGGATTCAATGTACTTTTGGCGTAGCAGTGGCCTATTGAATAGGCTATATAGCACCCCTACCGTCTTTTTCTTTTTTTCGCGCGTCTACTAATTTCTCCGCTTTCCTTCCCAGCTTTCCCCCCTCCCCTCAGTGCAGGATAGCAAACTGGATGCTCTAATTTCTGTTGACTTCCCTGCCTTTCTCTCACTTTATTCTCTCTCTCTCCCTTCCCTACATGCAGTAGTGAACTGAAAGCAGGCATTTAGGGAAGAAGAAGAAGAAGAAAGGAAGCCTCTTACAGTAATTTGCAATCTGTATCAATTTTATGACGACGTTAGTGAAGTACCCTTCCCCACATGCCCGGTTTCAGGCTTCAGAGAGTTTTCATATAGGGGCCCCAAAAGTTAAGGACCCCAAAGCCCTTTCTTTGCATATGCACCTTTTTGGTCAAGCAGGACCTAAGGACAAAAACAACAAGACAGAAGGCAGGGAGGTTAACCAGGCACATGCCCAGTTTGCTACTCAACGCTGGGGGAAAGGGACGGGGGGCTAAGAGTTTTCGAACAGGGTATGCGGCGCTTCAAACACTCACTCACTTCTTGGTCACCAGTGTTGGCCGAGAGCAGTCACTTCAGCGTACCCCGTCATGCACGTTGGTCCGACGCAAAAATTTTGGGGCAGGCATTGGGGTGCCCGCTAAATGCGAGAAATAGCGTCCCCAGCGCAAAACACAAACGTGGTTTGGATTACGGCACGTGCGCAGTGGCCTCGACGCTATTTCTTGGGGGCCCCAAACTTTTGGGGGTCCCTATTCGAAAACTCCCTGATATAGTTAATTTTACGTGCGAAAACCACGATATGATTACGAGGGACACCGTATAGTGGAGGCCTTCGGAAATTTCGACCATCCTTAAAGTGCGTTGACAACGCACAGCGCTCAGGCTTGCAGCGTTTCACCTCCACCTAAATGCCATCACCGCAGCCGGGGTCGAACCCATGACCTTCGGATTAGCACATGGGGCGTAAAAGCAGAAGTAGTGACTCGAGCTTTGCTTTTTTTTTTGCTTTTTTGTCAGTCCGAGATTTCCGAAAGACCACCTTCATTGCAGTGCTGGTATACTTAACGGCAAAAAAAGTGAATGTTTAGAATTCAATTTCGTTTTTTTTTAACACAAATGAATGCCTTGGCTGCACTTTCCGACTCGGCATCCTTTCTTTGTAGACACTCGCAAGCGAGGTCTCAGTGGATAATCTGCAAAGACATCTTCCTATCACTTCATTTTGTGCCAGAGTGTGGTGCCACTATAGCGACGAGCCACAAAAGCTAATAGTGTCACGGCCAGAAAACCCTATGTTCTATAAAGCCTATCGCAATCGCAAATGCACCTAACGCGCGTTCCTTTCGGACAGATAGCATCAACATTGTACAGCAAGGCCAAACACGCTGCACCGTTCCCTTCGAAGGAGAAACAGATTCCCGACCATGCATGTGAAAGACACAATCTGAGTGGACTAAACCTCCTAATAGCTTCCTTCCAAGGCATTACCAGACTCTCTCGATCGAATTCCACCTTCATCGAAAGGCGAGGTCAATATGGAAGCAAACATGCGTGGAATGGCGTTCGATGAAAGAGCGAAGTTCGTCGCGAGGTGATTTGTCGGCGCAAGTGCCCGTGACGGCTGATGCGGTAGACGTAGCCGTACGCAGGCATCTTCGAAATTGATACGAGACAAAAGGCAACTTCCCTGACAGTTGTCTTTTTGTTTGTTTGTTTACTTCAGGAAGCATTTGTGGTTGTCGAGGGTCAGTAACTAACGGCATTTGATTGGAAGGAACGTGCGTTTTACCATCGCGAACGAACCCTGCAATGATTTTATTTATTTCAACAAAAAAAATCAAGGTTGTCATTGACACTTGACTTATGAAAACAGCTCTTTCCTTTTTCCCTCTACGATAGTCTTAAGCGTGGCGGTTTGGGCTAGTTGGTGGGACATGACGATTTTTATAGCGCGAGATTAGAACGACGAGAAAGGTACAAGAAGAAGACGAGCGCTTGTCTTTTTTTCCCTTTGTTCTGATCTCGCGCTATGACAATCTATACTCTCAAGTGAATGGTGCTCATCGTCCCGCATATTAACATAACTTTCACTAATCTTCGAAACCAACTTTCTCTGCCCGATATACATCCTGGGTAACAAAAGAACCGTATTAAAAATAATGAACTCCTTCGTAATTAAACACTAAAAAAAATCTGCTGTTGACTCTGTGCCCTGATAGCGTCTGATAGTGGCCCACCTTAGGCTGAGAGTATCCCTCGCTTATATGTTTCGCACATTGTCAGAACGGATCAAAGAAACCAATCAAGCGCCCGCGTGGTTGAGATCAGTTCCTGCCGGTGCCGCAACGATTGATTGATTTATTTGTGGGGTTTAACATCCCAAAACCACCATATGATTATGAGAGACGCCGTAGTGGAGGGCTCCGGAAATTTTGACCACCTGGGGTTCTTTAACGTGCGCCCAAATGCCGCAACGATCCCAGCTGCTAACAATATTCCAATGGGCTCACTTCATTCTCATTGATTATCCTGACAGGTTACCTTGTTTATTTTAAACTTGTGCTCCTACATCATATGTTTTCGATGTAACTCTTAATTTGAACCAGAAATATAGATTCCCTATATAGCAGCTATACTTTTAAAACACTCTCTGATCATTAAGAAAACCGGAGGTAGGTTGTCGAGCAAAAGTGCTAGGAACAGATACGACAGTTTCACTCGGCACTCGTCACTAATCACGGCCACTGGATGTGAAGACGTTCTCTAATGATTTCTCCATGTAGACTGCAAGGCATAGCGAGTACAAGCACTTCAGAGATATTTCAGGCACACGCCTTAATTGTTCTACGTGATGACGAAATTCGTGGAGTAGCCCGCTACTTCAATGAAAACATGGGCGCTCAAGCCAGTGGCGATAAAGAGAAAGTATACCGGAACAAAAGGAGGACGACAGCATACTCAATATTGGAAACAAGCGCATGAAACAATAAGCGAAACTGTTTCTTCAAGTACTGGCAGCTATAGAATCATCGATGGCTCAATCAGCTTTCGTGTTCATTTGCCTCAGTGCCATCTTTAAATTCGTATTCCGTCTGTACTTTTAACAGTTGCTTCTTGTGGCACGTAATATCTGAATCTGTTCCAACTTTGTGCTTTTTGCGTTTCATTTTCTATTTGTTCGCTTGAGCGATTCGTGATCTGTGAGAATTTTGAAGTGCTGTGTGTTACATCCTGTCTATGTTCTCTTGTTTGTACACGCCACTGAAGTGATTTTGTTACACCAGACAGCTGTACTCACCTGAAATGTTGTTACCAGTTTGCGATAAACTTCCCTGTCTCAACCTACCACTCTCACATAGCTGAATACATTTATATAGCATCTCAAATCGTTCACCACTCCTTTTAAACACACGTATGACAGCTATTGAGCGTCTATTGTGCTCAGTTTTGCTCAGACGTAGCGTCCCGACAAAGTACAGGAACTGCACATTATTCGCGTTTTTTTTTTCTTTTTTTGCGCGTTGTTGATGCGCGGTAAGCTTGAGCCCAGAACGACGGCCGAACGAAGTTGAGGCACTCAGACGCTCCTCCGCCCAAGCGACTTCACAAGCGGATCAAAAGTCACTAGTCCCGCTGCTCACATGAGTGATTGATATGCGAAGTTTAACGTCACGAAACCACCATATTATTGTGAGAAACGCCGTAGTGGAGGGCTCCGGAAAATTCGACCATCTAGTGTTCTTTAACGCGCGCTCAAATCTGAGTGCACAGGCCTACATCATTTTCACGTTCGCAAACTTCATTCTGCTGGCTGCGAATGCTAGATGCGACGTTTCATAAGCAACGGCACTACACTCAGCGCTCGAGAGGTCTGTAAGAGGCGGCGTTCGCCGAAAGCCATGTGCAGTACTCGACCTTTCCGCCTCATTAGTAACACACAATGGAAGACCGTAGGGGAACATCGCAAGAGAAAGCGGAAGTTTACAACCCCCTCGAATCGAATGAAGTCGCTATTGCTCTGGAAACGATCTCGGTAGAAACGATCCGTGGTGGCCCGCCCATCGCTTCGAAAAGAAGTCGAAGGAGCTGTGCATCATGGACTTTTTTTTTTCGATGGCTGTCTACGGAACCTCCGATTATAAATGGTACCATGTCCGCAACAAACAAAAAAGTACTTTATTGTAACCACATAGCACCTAGAAAAAACGGCAACATGCCAGGGCATGTGGACTAAACCAAATAACTGAACAAAACGGATGACGGTGAGCTGTTCCTAGGGAATTTTTCTTGTTAAAGCTCGTAGCTATTGTGTGCCAAGCATTTTCTCAAACGAGACCAGTGATAGCAGTAATGACGCTTTACTTTGTTGCATTTGAATACCAGTAGAGAACCGATATTAGCCAGCAAATGGCGAACTTTATCCGGAGCTGGCAGTATGCGAAAGCATGCGATTTACTTCAGGCAAGCTACACTCCTTTTAAATTAAGTATTGTTGCTGCGTTAATAGGTTATATGCGACGTTTTAAATGTATATACTCATCTTTATGAAACGGAAATCAGGGCCCGGATTCACAAAACTCACTTACGAAAACATTTTTGCGCAAGAGAAATTTTGTTGCGTAAGTCGATTCACGAAACGAAAAAACGTCGTAAGAGGCCATAGTTGTCACATCGGCCGCTGCAAATAAAGCACGCTGTGACTGCCCGGGAACATGTCAGCGATGGTGATGCAGTTGCTATATTTGCTTACGTCACCGAAAAGTGCTCGTAAGTGGATTCACGAAGCGAAATTGTGCGTAAAAACAGCATGGCTGAGAGAAAATCCCAAGAGTGGTCCGGACCACTCTTAGGAACAATGTGGCTACTTAGAACCTGCTGCCGCAGCGGTATACTTTGGTGCCCTGGCTGGTTTTGAGTTAATTCACGCCCATTAAGGGCTGCCTGATGACTGCTGGTGCGTTTTTATTTCTTTCGGCGCTTTGAGCTTCGCGTGCTGTTTCCCTTGTACGCAGTGGATGGTGTTGACAACCACCACCGTCCAATAACTTCGAAGTCGCAGTAATTGAAGAATTCTATTGGGCGTCAATGGCATAAAACTACGCATGTAAAGATTTGTGGTTGGATGAAAACCAATGTGATACGTGAATGGTCGGTGCATTCGAACGCGACATGACATAGGATCAACCTTATTTGTTATGTTGTTGTGTTGCGCCCCATCTCATCCAATTAAATGTGCGACTCGAGATCCTTGCCTCATTGGTGGAAATTACCACCAAAGAGATTAATGGGAGCATATTCTTTGCACGCTATTGGAAATAAAAATGAGAGGAAGTTTTCAGTGAGTGGTTCCTAAAGTTTGTGCTCTAGTGTAATTTCATTGGCTCTAACTGTCCAATGGTTGCGATCTCTGAAATACAGCTGTCGATACACTTTGGGACGATCTGGAACAAAGCGTACTTTGTAAACCAAAGCGTATTAGGGGTGCGCGTGATTACGCATGGAACTACAAACAAATCATGCATCTTCACCTTCACTGTTCAGACACCGATATGGACCGTGATATTATGGCAAGCAATCGGAATGAAATGACCCTAGTAACTTTGTATGACACCGAAAATATGCAAACCCTCACGATTCTGGAGCAAACCTTGGCTGAATTCATCCCTGCGTCAATTACCAGCCAGTTAACTTGGCGCACGAACATCATTCAAAGGTAGAGTGAGCCACTGACATGTATTTTGTGCGACGTAGCGACCACTTGACCTGAGAATAATAGCGTTGCGAAGGCAAATTCCCTGTCGCATGCTCTGATCGAATCAGACGACAAACGCGAGCAGACGACGGCTTGGCCGACAGGCACATCTTGTGATTGGTTGTGAAGCAATACCCTCTACATCAGCTCACTCCGTGACGTTGCCAAAACACTTCTTTCATCTGGCACGCCTGTCCTGTTCGTCATATCACCCCCCTCGCACATAAGAGAAAATTTTGTCAAGCCGTGAAAATAGTGCAAGTACTTTCTAAGAACTTTCTTATCATCTTATGTGCTGCGCAGTTGTCGAAAACAACATGGCGTCGTGAACAGCATATCGGTCGGTGCGACTTTCAGCAAACGCTTCTCGCACGAGTTACTTCAGCGTTTGACCGGATGTGTTGTGATTACAGCAGCTCTTTTGGTGTGTGTAAGCAGTGCGGAAAGCTGTGGCAGTGCAATGGTGCACGGTGAAGCGCAGCGAAGCCTGTGCGTCGGTGTGGTTATCAAGCGGGGATCGGCGTCTATGTATCGACGGCAACTAGCACTCGAGAAGCCTGCAATGTGTGTTTGTGTGCCGGTAACAGTTTGTTCGCTTGACTTTCCAGTCTCTCAGTTTGGCGCTGTGCGACATTTCGGATTGACAGCGTTTTGACACGTTACTTGAGTGACCCCAAGTACGTACGGAAACGTATGAACTACGCGCTCGGTTCTTGCTTCGCCACTAGTTAGCCCGTACGCTTCTATTTACTTGAGAGCAATGTACTGTTCGGGAGTGAAACGATGTTCGTTGTGAACAGTGGTGCTGTGTTGACGTTCCAAGACTTGGGAACAAGCTGTGCTCGTGTGACCGAAAATTGAAAGACAGCGTTGATAACTGTTTTGCCCTGCGAAGTCGTGGTGGGGCAGCTTGGCGCTTTTGTTTGTTAAGTCGTCACTTCTCCTTTTTGTGATAACCATAGTCCTAGCGCTGTAATGTGATCAACCAAAACTGCGAGATGCTACATTCTGTTGTGGATCGTGTTACTTTGGAAGCGCGCCTGGACTGTTCTTCGGTAACAAATGGAGAGTTCTATGTGGCAGCGAGAGCCCGTGAACGTCAAGCTTCCCTCCAGCCCCCCCCCCAAAAATCAAAGATTTCACCGGTGCCTTGCTTAGGATGAAGTTGTAGGCCAATATCGCCTAACTACAGGTTTCCGAGTTCGTCTGGCCATCGTTTTGCACGGCACTAGAGCCTTGACAACAGCCGGTCATGGCCAGTTCTTACACTTTATCAATGGACGTGCACGCCTGGCCAGCCCTTCATTGCTGTCATCGGCAGCTTCCAGTCTGCAGATGCCCTTTGCCTGTTGGCCGTACTTGGTTCCTTATGACACCGACGGCTACTAAATGCTGCCATCGGTGAGTTCACCTTGCAGAAATAAATTTCACCGGTACTATAATTCACGCAGTTCTATAACGTGTGCAAGTTTTTAAGCCCATCAGAGGTAATGTTTTTCTATGGTAAGTTGAAGCATGAAAAATTTACTACTACTGTTATATACATACATATAGCAAATACATAAAAAGTTTTTTGTGATTTGATACAAGTGAGCTCTTGTTTGATTATGAGGTTGGGCCTGTCGATTGACCAGGTTTGATAGTTGGAAAGTTAATGTGAATTTATTTTTCGGGAGCCAGGTTGCACTTAAAAAATTTATGTTAATTTGGAAAATTAGTTCTATAGACGATTACCACTGTGGTAGTACTATACTTCAGTAGGACATATATATTGCGGTACGTAAATTTTACATCAGGCTTCAGTTTATTTCAAAGTAAATATAGCAGATTTTGGTCACTTTAACGAAGTGATAGCTTCCTCAAATAAGTATTAGAAGTGAGTGCTTTTAATGATTGTTTTTAATTAAATATCTCGTTTTTGGCTCTTCACAGATCGCAGAGATTGGTTTGTTAAGGTCCTGTGATGCATCGGTTGCACATTCTGGCACATCAATCCTCATCATTACTTGGAGCACCTGTACAAAAATAGGAAGGACACGTTCTCCCTAACAGTGCAAGCCTATGTCACTGCTGGGACTGTTATCATTCAGCGGATGTGGCGTGGAAGCATGCATAGCAGCCTCATCTGGAAGGACTGCGATCTGCTTGGGAGCTTCGAGGGCACAAAACTGCCTAACGGCTGGCTGCAAGATTAGTTTTTCTTTAATACATACGATTACGTGAACACCACTTACTGTGCACAAATTGAAAACCCAAGCATGGTTGCTTTCAGTGGATACCTGTAATATTCTTACACATAATTCTTATTCAACATTTATAGAACTAAATTGCAAGATAATTGAGAACGTTGAAAGCTGAAAGCCTGCAGCTTATGAATGAAACTCCAATAATCTGAGACTCAAAAGCTTGTGCTTTGAAACGAGCACAAATACTTTGATTCCTTATTGAGCTCTCGAGCTTGTGACTCCCTCTGTGGATCAAGTGCTCTGGAAGGAAATAGCAAGTGGGTGAAAATTGCCTGGCTGTTCACAACTTTCATGGAGAAAGACCTATAGAAGAAGCCTCAGATGACATAGGGCCAGTAACTGCATCTTTTACCTAATGTAGCTTTTTCTCTCTCAGTGCTGTTGCTTGTGTTTCAGCCGAACATGTTCACCACGATTGCATAGTGATATATATTTTTCTACAAATTGTACCTGACCTAAGTATGCATTGTGATCTCTAAAGGTGACGTTCAGTGTGTTTCAAAGCCATGGCTTCTCATTTCTTTGTCTGTGGCTAGCCTATTTCAGCAGCAGAGCGATGCAGCTAGCACACACGCAATCCAAGTCATGGAGCGCTCCTTTGGTGTTCTGTGCAGGACGCAGCATATCCACCCGGCAAGACACTGGTATCAACAATAATGGTGAGTGTTGGTGGCACCTGTAGGAGCCCGTTGTGTTTGTTGCGTATGATTATTTCCCCTGATGAAGTGCAATTTTGAAAGGTTTTCTTCATTTAGAATAATAGATGTCAGCAACAAGCACACTCATAATCCACAAGTTCTTTGTGTCTTCTAGAGTGCCCATTTGCTCCTATATGCGGTATGGTGAGCTGGTTATGTTAGACAGCCTTAAAATTATGAACATTGGCTGTTGTGTTGTAATGCAGTCTAACTTGTGTTTCTTAGTGAACTTATTTGTGGTCTACTTCTCGCACCTAGTGTAAAGTCGAAATAGAAGAAACTCTATTGGCTTTTTATGCCTGTCAGAAGTTTCATGTCTTCATTTCTAACATTGTAGTTTTGCTCTTGTATCATATTAAATATATTTTCAGTCTTCACTGTTTGTGTGTGTGTGTGTTGAGGCTTGTCACTGGCTTCTGAAAATACAATATCTGTAAATATGAGCACATAAATGACAACTATACACTCTTGCATGCAGCATGGTTGTAACAATGATCTGTATTTTTCTAAGTTCCAGCAGTAACAAGGGGTTCGGTGCTCCACGGTCATGAACAGTGTATCAAGAACAAAGCACAGAAGACCAACAAATATGAAGGGACTGCCAGTGACTGTTCTCCTGCTCAAAGTTTACAACAGCAGAAAGAGCACATTGTGATGTCAGGAGCAGCTGCTGCTTAGCTTCTTAGCAGTGCATTATTCAGCAGTTCATTTGCTTGCATTCGAAATTATTTAAATTTTGCATGGAAGATACCAAACTATGACACTAATTTAAAGGCTGCTGTAGTGTTAGTGGGCAAATATTTTTGAGCTGAAGTTTTTAACATGTGTGTTAAGTGCCTGCGTGCCTCTACATTTACATGCCAGAAATCACAGCATCTCTGGTCGCCAATGGTAACTGTGTTTGCATTCTTTGTAGTACAAGAAGTAAAGCCATGGATGCAGTAATCATGTACTTAGTCGATGTAATCCTTCAGTGTACACTCATTTGTATAGCACCAATGATGCCATGAGTGTATAAGCTCTGGGAAGTGAATCTATGTGAATTATTTTATTTGGAAGGAAGAGGATCATCACTACTCCTAGTATATCTTCACAGTAGATTTTAGTGCTTGGGTATCCCACTGCCTATCCGTCCTTCAACAGTCTACTTATCTACTGTGTAAGTGTAACTTTTTAAATGTATACTTTGCTAGGATAGGTTTGTTCATAATGTAATGCAAGTGACTTATCATCTATGCAGCTCTACTCAGACTAGAAATAAAAGTATTTATTTTTATATGTAGCTATAGCATGCATTCACTTGTGTTTTTCTAGGTGCCTGTACAATTGTTTAGCCCTACAAAAGTGCTGGTATACTCTAATATTGAATCTGGCATCTTAAAATGGTTTGTTAGTGGAAGTAAGAATGTTTACAACCAATATTACTATCCACAGATGAACTGTGAAAACTCTGTGGAAATTTATTTACATTTATTGAACTTTGTGAAGGCAAATGTTGTTATGTTCTTTTATTGTAGTCCCTGTTTCATGCAAATGACACATAATTACTTTGCAGTGGCATATTATTAGTTGTTATTTTACACATATGTGCTGAGCAACATCGCAGTTGAGGCCAGCAGCAAGACATACATGCAGTGCACTGGAGCATCACCTCGCATAGTGTACAGTCTTTGCCCACCAGTAAACTCAATATTTTTCAAGCAGACTAATAGACAGCTGTATGGGAACTGTGTTGATGCCCAAACTTTGAAGTCTTCTTGAGGAGTGTTTTTCATCATTTTTGTCCAAGTGATGTAGCTACCCAAGGCCACAACTGGTGGGAATGTGGTGGTTTCCTCTCTCCAAAAGCACTCCTACCAGCTGCCTCAATGTTATTATGGGGTGAATTCACGAACTGGAAAAATAATTGGTCTTTGTTTTCTTGGCCGAAAGAATCACTTCCACCGTTGAGCCACCACGACGCGCCAGAATAGAAACATTTAGCTAAATAAAGTTGATTCTACTTTTGCTAAGTGTTTTGGGGAAACGAAATGGCACTTATAGCTGTCAATATAAACACTGTTTGCACCAAGGAGCTTAGTAGCTTATAATTGTATTATTCATGTATTGTCTAGAATTTACTCGCGCTGTGCCAACTTTCAGCCCAAGTGTCCTAACATGCTTTGTTAGTGGGTTGTGAATGAGCCAAGCTATGTAAATAAACAGAGTGATATTGCAGACATGTACAAAATATTGATGCACAGCCCTTTTCTTTAGCAAGATATTGTCAAGGGCTTTATTCTTGTGTTTTTTTAAAAAAACTGCTTGTCACTGGGCAGCAGCGGAAAACTATGCATCAAGCTTTTGCGAGATGGTTCGAGAAACACCGTGTTCAGACATAACAGTGCCGGTGGATTTCTCTCGTAAGTTACTTTCTGTAGTATATTCAAAATGAGTGTAGTAGAATTGTTGTTTTATAGCCATTCATTTTAATAATTACAACTGAGTGTGTGTATGTATGTATGTATGGGTGTACATATGTATATGTGTGTGTGCGTATATGTATGTATGTATGTATGTATGTATGTATGTATGTATCTTTTAAATGAGAATCCGTTTATCATTGGTGAGTAAGTTTGGTAATGATTTGGCTGAATTTGTTTCTAGTTATTTCTCTTTTGAGCCATTATACATTTCACTTTGTTTTGTACTGCATAAAAATAAATGTAACCTTACACAGAATATGTGTGTTCGAAGAAGTTTCATTTACCAACCTACAGTCATGGGCAAGAAATTGGGTAAAATGGAACGAACCTGCGAAGATTAGTTTCGAGCATAGCTCCTCTACATGGCATATCTCGTACACATTGCGTTGGTTGAATATGTCAATTTAAACCTTTCAATTTTAATCAGAATAAGCAAGCTATCACCCGTGGTTGTATATGTGTGACATTTATGCATACTGTGATACCGGTTCGCAATTACAATTAAGGTCACAAACCTAGTCAAGCTGAATACACGAATTTTGTCCATGCACCTTTCATCTGCACTGGAACTGTTGTTAATAAAAAATAAACTTCAGTTTAGAAATT
Organism: Rhipicephalus annulatus; assembly: GCA_013436015.1. Lineage (NCBI taxonomy): Eukaryota > Metazoa > Arthropoda > Arachnida > Ixodida > Ixodidae > Rhipicephalus > Rhipicephalus annulatus. Next base: position 74,455 of record WOVY01004533.1, on the reverse strand, counting down.
TATTCTAGTAACCAAAAGCAGGGTATCTCTTTATCACACAAATCAAATTGCCATTGTTCTGTTCCATTCTGGACAATAGGGGACCCTCACAGCAGAACTTGATTAACTGCTATAGTTCATTTTAACCATTGACAGCGACATTACACAGAAGCGTGCAGCATGACAAATAGCGGGAGAGAAGACACAAACTAATCACTCTGTTTGCGTCAGCTCTAACTGTCCGTGCTCTTTGGTCTTGCTGCATGTGATGATGCCCACCAAATTAGCACGAAAGCGTGTCCCTACAAAGGCAGTCAACTTGGCTGCAAGCAGTTAGCTCACTGCATGTGTAGATTTTCTTCAAAACACCGTGAAGACTGATTGCTGGTCGAATATCCAAACAAGTGAAAAGTAATATACCAGGTATGATATTGGTATTTCAGCACTGGACACTTTTGCGATAAGAGAGGATGGAGGAGAAAATTATGAACCCTGAATTGTTTAATTTTTGAAGGAGCACAGTACAGCGCTTTTGGGTAAAAAGGGGAGTGAAAGAAGCAAGTGCGAAAGCCTACTTCTCAAAAAACTAGTAGCCGCCACCACGCATAATGTCAGGCCGGGCAATCTCATGAAAAAAAAAGTGCTCAGTGATTCTGCGAATCGAGCGAAGTACCTCCTAGATTATAGTTGAGCGCTGTAACCGGTCGTCCACTGCAGCAGTGCTTGTGTTCGCCCTATTGCTGATATATCGTCATTCCTTCGAATAAAGCCAAATGCAAAAACGTCCCGTGCAACTTTGTCAAAAATAGAAAAAATAGTTAGAATGCGTTTTCCCAAGGTTACTAGAAGATAGAAACCGCCACGTGTGACTGTATAACCATGCGCTATTTATTCTTGTACATTACTGTCATGACGTTGGGATAGCCGGCTCTAACGTACGCTACCTTCACATAGTTTGCCAAATATAGATAAGAAAATAAAAATATATATCGGCCTGTGACAACGCTAATCAACTATTATGAGTTCACTGTCACTAGTGTCATTTTCACTAGATGAATGCTCAGTTTGCTTCCATTATCGTTATTTAGGAAAGTTTTGGCTCATTAACTTAACTCTCTTAATTAGCATTGATTCTCACACCTAAGGACAGTCACACTTCATCTCGCTTTCTGAGTGGCTGTCACTCCCATATAACGCGTACTCCACTTTTTATGCTGTCCGAGCATCTGACGCTGCTTTGCGGAGACTTTCCCTGACGTCTGCTGGGCCAGCAAATTGTCTTTATTATCTATCAATTTCAAGCTTTCGCGAAGCCGAAACGAGAGTCTCTCTCTCTCTCTTTTCATCCTTTTCGCACGTGTGATAACGTCTCTCGACCTCAAGACTCGTATACACGTCCCTTGCTTCGTTTGCGCACTCAAACAACGCTGGGCGAAATATTTGCACCGTGTTTTGTGAAAAGCATTAGCACTGAGACACCTACCGACGAGTCTCCCTCATTTTACGTAGACATAAACCTAAGCATAAGCGTATGCACGTTCTCGCATTCCGGCTTTATAAAAATGCTGCGGTGCATTGAACCAGCGAAATTGCGCTCACAGTTTCATTTGATTACTGCTGTTATCTATTTCCGCACAATTCGTCTGCAGGCACCAAAGTCGCTCATGTGTCTTGTAATAAGAATATTGTAACAAAGGCTACCTTTGACTATAGGTACAAAACACCCTTACGTTCACCGCTATACCGTGCTAGATTGCACCGAATTAGTTAGGTAGCAGCGCAGCTTCAATGAAATGTAAGGTAACTGGTCGCGTTAAATAGGGGAAGACATTCGAGGCACATTTTCAAACATTGCATGCATCGATTTATGTGTGGTTTCATTTATATGGTACACCTGAAGTGTTGTTTACTTGTACTTGGCGAGATAGTGCATGGATTGCTCGGTGGCTTAAGGCCATCGAGCAATTATTTTTTTTTAGCTACAGTCGTTAATTAAAGGCGAGTGCTTGGCTTTGCACAGCCCACCAAAACGTCTATTACAACGTACGCGGCATCCCGTAAGCGCTGTAGCAGACGATCGCGGAACTGAAACTTAGATGCAGCAAATCATTGGCTATCATCGTATACTCTCGATACTAGACGCTTTGCGTGCTACCTTGATATTATCGGCACACACTTTTTTCTTTCCTTGTCGTTTCATCGGCTATCGTGTGTCCTCCTTGCCCTCTTAAGTGCCGAATAAGTTAAATTCATACCCGCGCTATAGTAATCCCTCCAGATAAGAGAACTTTTGGCTAAGAAAATGCGTAGCCAAAGAGAAAGCTTTGTGAATTCGGCCCCAGTTTCTTCCGATGGTCATCGGCAGAAACGGGTCAAGTAATATCCCTCTTCTCTACTTCTACTTCGCGTAATTATGTATGGAATATGCAAGAACACTTTGACTCCGTGTACATCTGTCATTTTCATGAAAGGGAACACGCGAGCACGTATCAAATAACATCGAGATTTGGCGCGGCGCACCGGCAAAACGAGATAATGAGAGGAGAGGAGCAAAGTTAAGCTTTTTATTGCGCGCATTTCCATCAGAAACCTGCGTATTGTTATCTTGCGCTTTCTTTTTTTTATTCATATATATCTACGTAATCGCACAGCACAGGATACACAATGAAACACTTAAAGCGAACGTGGACAACGCCGACTCTGAACTGAAGTTTACCGCATACGAAATATGCACAAAAGATAACTGTGAGCCCCAAAAAAGGAACACAAGAAGCACCGCAATATTTTTTTTTATATCGAACTTTTGTTGTAATTTTGCAGAGAAGAAAGATCGTTTTTGAGAACGAATGTTTCTGTCAAAGCGTCACATTGTTGCTATCGCAACATGATGTACTTAAAAAATGGCAAGAAAGATTGCAGGCGATAAGAGTAATTAGCAGTGCTCTCACCCTTACACATTTTGCCACTGCGCAGAGTCACTCGCGTGGTTCGAGGCGATTAAAGACAATAATATTTCTCGCGATACTCCGACGCAGAAAGTTTGGTCTGTCTGTGCGTGTCTCCTGCTTTTCTTTCTGTCACCCGATTCAGTAAAATGGCGAAAGTTTAACCCCTTCCTAAGTGACCAGCCACCTCGATTCGGTTTCTGCGTTCTTACGTAATGTCATCGTCAATCAAAAAAAAGAAATATTACCCGTATTCTGGCACAATATCAGTACGGGGTCATTAGGTAGTGTAAAATTACGTTTCTATGCACTTTAGAAATTAAATACCAAAGGCCACAGTGCTTATTACTAGTTTATTAGTAGTTATTTCACGGCACTGGCAACGCGATGCTATGACTGAAAAAAAAAAAAACGGGGGGTTTCCTACGTCTCACTAAAGCTACATGGTGCCGCCACCTACCAGTGGCTGTGTTCTAACATAACTTCGTTTGTTCAAATTACTGCTAGGTAGGGTCGATATCTCACGCAGAGCCTTTTCCCAAATTTTCACGCGCAGAACGCCGATTAAACTTTTTACTTTCTCTCTCTACAGACAGAAGACTATATCGACTTCCGACGACCTTTGCCATCGAAGCACGCAGACACGCCACCGCCAGGATGGCCTTGTACATTACCAGAGCTAAGGTTCTTACAAAATTCACACCATAGAAGTGCAAGAGGTCCTGAACTAGGGAGGCCAAAGGAGCATTAAACATTTTTGGTCGAGTCCAAGAGAAAACGAGCTCCGCAATAGCTGCAGAAACCAGAACTAAGTGATGACCTGTTTCTGAAAACGACCTGCCACTGGTGCTTGGCTTTTCAGTAGTAAAGGCTGGAAATACACAGTTGTTCGAACGCAACATCACGAGTTCTTGGTCGCTATTATCGTCTAAAAACATGCGTAGCCGTAGTACGGTGCACAAACACAAAAAAGTTACTTAAAGGGCCGGCTGAGAAATGTATGGCACAGGATTGGCGCCCCCTCTTACTTAATTAGTGAGTGGCACCCCCTCCTCTCCTGCCTCCTCCTACCCTTTCCTGCGCGCCTGCTTATGAAGAATGGCTATTTGGGCTGTCCTCTTTGCTGTTCGTGTTGTCCTCTTTGCTTTCCGTGCCTCGCCTTTCGTCTGTTTCTTCTAGCACATTCGTGCTCGCGCTGCAGCCCTTATTACCATGAATGCGCCTGCTTATGATGACCATGATGCAGCCGTTAGTCGCCGTTCTACAAGCGCTGCGATCAAGAGATCCACCGCTTCTCTCTCTACTGCACGCAACTTGCATACAAACGTAGCCCGTGGCTATAGGGTGAGAGGCGAACAGATCGCCGAGAGGCAGCTGCTCTTGACACGTCGATGTTCCCCACAACGACCGAAACAAGAGGGAAGCGGTCAATAAAGAACGGCCGTTGTGCAAGATTGCGCCCTGCTTTTCCAACGTGCCGTGAAACGAAACCGGGCAGGGATGGAACACATAGACCGACTAAAAGCACGGTGCTCGGTGTTCGGAGCTGCTGTTGGCAAACGGTGTACACGCTAGACTATACTATGGTTGTCCTTTTCTTGGCGATTCTTTGTACAGAGACCAGCACAAACCTTCTTTGACTGGTTGCTATTTACTCTGCTCTTCATCGCTGAATGTTGCCCGTTCTTAATTAGCTTTTTTTTTTTCAAAGGAAAAAGTCTCTGCAATGTGCAAAAGAACGAGAAAAAAATTACTTGGAGTGCTTAGTTACAGCGCTATATTGCGAGTGCATAATGTGACCAGCCGGGTTACTTTACAGAAAGAAATAGGAGGATGACCTGAAGTGGCATACGTCGCCTTGGGGTGACATTTCAGATGACGCAATATTTTTTTTATTGCCGGTATGCCCTCGAGCCCAACCGTAAGAAAAAAAGTGTAGGTGCTCTCAAAACGACATTTTGCAATTGAATGTACGTTGTGACGCAGCGCGAGGTTTTGTACTAAGGACGAGTTGTTTGTCCAGTCCTCCTGTCTGAGTGATACATTGTCTGTCTAAGAAAATAATGCGATGCACTATTGGTTTAAAATTGTATTCTTCGACGTTGAGCACTATCGTGAGATATCCGGGAGCACGACTGGGTTTGTGCTGTACACAATAGGAGGTCAACTACGGTATAGTTTCATTTCATTTCATTTCGAAAACACCACAAAAACTGTCGTTTCTGAAGTTCAGCGCGTGGTTAAGTAAAATACAAAACATCCGCTTTACACAGCTCCAAGAGGAAACGGAACCAGAATATAGCACAACAAATTTTCATTTCATTGAACGAGATCTGGAGCTGCGCACTCAGAACACTTCTGCTCGTCGATACTTCGACAGCCCGTTCAGGTGTTCATTCATCCGTAAGAAAAGTGAGAAAAAAACACACAAGCGTGGGTTTTTCGCAAAACACCACTTCCAACCAGTGTGCTCTCCCACTTCGAATACGAGAAATCCAGGTCGCCGGAAATGGATCATTTCTCAACTTTCTTCTGATCCATTTACTTCTCTCTTTGTAGTTTTTATCGTTGTTCCTGTGCTAGCTTTTTTTTTGGCCCCTCTTGTTTGGCGATCCGGAACACTCAGAAACAGGGAAAACGCTGCTGACGGCCAGCGCAACACAGAATCCTGCATCGGCAAGAAAGCTCGAGCCTTGTATTAAATGTTATCATTCTCACTCCAAATCTTTATGATTTGGCGCGTTACCCGAAAGTGACGGAGCAGAACCTCAGACAACTACTTGAAAAAATTCCGCCATATCCACGAAGTGAATGATGATGAGTGGGCGAAGCTCCGGAGGTAAACCTGGTAAACCATGAATCCTCTGTACATTTTGCCCACTCGATTTTATTACATCGCTCCCCCTAGCGTACGTCGCCGCACTAATTCGAACGATTGCCTTCAACCAATGACACGCGCCATATGTGACATCATTCCTATTTTATAAGATCTCGCGTCTTTCATCAACTACAAGTACCGCTTTCTAGTTTATAACATCTTGCATCTTTTCATCATCAGCTACAAGTACCACCATCTAGTAAACACTACAAGAACTAAACGAGAGGTGGCTACATACAGGAGACGGTACCGCCATCTAGTGAACACTGCAAGAACTAAACTAGAGGTGGCTACATACAGGGGACGGTACCGTCATCTAGTGAACACTGCAAGAACTAAACTAGAGGTGGTTACATACAGGCTACAGGGGACGCACAGCCCACGCCCTAAGGAGCTTCGCCCCTAAAACCTGACGCCCACCGACAAACCAGTGTCCCAATTGGAAGGTGTAGCCGCCACGGTATTCTTTCAGAGTGCTTCGGATTGATTGATTTGATTGATTTGTGGGGTTTAACGTCCCAAAACCACCATTTGATTATGAGAGACGCCGTAGTGGAGGGCTCCGGAAATTTTGACCACCTGGGGTTCTTTAACGTGCACCCAAATCTGAGTACACGGGCCTACAACATTTCCGCCTCCATCGGAAATGCAGCCGCCGCAGCCGGGAATCGAACCCGCGACCTGCGGGTCAGCAGCCGAGTACCTTAGCCACTAGACCACCGCGGCGGGGCCAGAGTGCTTCGGAACTGCCATGGTTATGGACCAGTAATAATGCGACTGGGTGCGTGTGCACGCTCTTCTTCTCTCTATAACGCTATCAGGCTCCCCCATCCCTTTTTTTAATGTGAAGTAGCATACCAGCCTTTCTAGAGTGATTAACAATCTCGCCTCTCCCTCTCTTTTTCTCCTGTTTCTTAATTTCTTGCTTTGCCCCCAAATAGGAGCATGCAGATAATCATATTGTTATTTGTAGAAAGGGTACAATGCTTAGATTGCCCCGCCGCGGTGGTGTAGTGGCTAAGGTACTCGGCTGCTGACCCGCAGGTCGCGGGCTTGAATCCCTGCTGCGGCGGCTGCATTTCTGATGGAAGCGGAAGTTTTGTAGGCCCGTGTGCTCAGATTTGGGTGCACGTTAAAGAATCCCAGGTGGTCGAAATTTACAGAGCCCTCCACTATGGTGTCTCATAATCATTTGGTGGTTTTGAGACCTTAAATCCCACATATCAATCGAATCATCAATCAACAATGCTGAGATTTCGACACTGACCAACCCATTGAAGCGTATGACGTTCGGCTGCACAGAAGCATTATCGTTGCGTGTTCCTATAGAGCGCTTAAAGCCCAAGAATTTTTGTTTCAGAGGATATCGAAAAGTTGTTTAAAAGCTTCGAATTTTTCAAGCAGTTTCAGATGACAGATTCTGAACGTCTTGGGTACGGACACATGCTGGAAACCACCAAGCACGGGGTCGGCGACAGCCTTAAGGGTGTGCCGGAAGGATTGGAACCACCTACCTCTCGTAACAACGACGCATGCCTCGTACAGTGATGGCTTTGATTACGGTATTAGAATAAAGCAAGGATCACGATCTTCTAAACAATGGTGAAGCAGACACCCCGAAGCAATATGTGAGGAGCTATTAGAGGCATCCTCATGAAGCGAGCTACTGTGTTACGACGGGATCCATGTTTGCCGACGAAAGAGTTTCTATAATGTATTTGCTTCAACTCAAAAATACGTCACAACGTTGTAACGATTGATTACGTCACGGGATCGCTATGAGAAAAATAGACGAGCAGGTATGGTAGCCATCAATTGCGTTACCTTGATTAATCAATCATGCCTCGTATCCTATCAGCAATAGAAATAGAAAAAGATGCGAATTTTACGTGCTAGGGGTGGTAGCTCGGTTGATCGCCTCGCTTGCTATACTGCGAATTTTGGGGCCATGTGATAATATCCCAAACGCTAAGCAAACGTGAGCATTCCACGTCTAGCCATAAATACACGTATAACAAATGCGTATTGTGTGCCTTCGTTGACAAGTCTGAAAGAAACGCAAGATGTCGCTGAGGCCAGTCTACTTCAGAAACAATGCACTGCAACGCTTTTCTTCGCGATCAACGCACACAGGGTGGTACGCCACGTGCCGAGAAATTGCCCAACTACGAGCTGCAAGTGTAGGACCCCCTTCGGAGGCTGTCTCTCTGACAAGTGGCGGCAGTAGCAACAGCAGAAACAAAAAAAAAACAGACCCCATCGTGACATCAGCGCCGAACAATGGCCAATTCCGCTAAAGAGCAAACAACATAGTTGGCACTGGGTTTCCTGCACGACCCGGACCATATGTGTGGGGAGGATGGCTCGGGCGAGAGCGCACAGTCAAATATCGTCGCCCTTGAACGCAACCAACCCCGGACAATATCATTCCGCGCGTGTTTTCAAAGCCTAAAACAAACACTTAGAGAACCAAAAACAGCCCGAACGGCGCGGAGCGAATGAGTGGGAAGCAGAAGAAGGACGTGGATCAGTGGTGTTTTTTTTTTTTTTTAGCGCCCATTCAAGGTTAGGTCAGACAAGCTCGGCGTCTGCTGCTCGTGCAATTCGATCACGTTCACAGAGTCGAGTGCGCGTAGTTTGGGCGTCGTCTTCGCCATGCATGCTCGTATTCGACGACGCACGCTTTCAGACATGGCCCGCGCGCCCAGACCCGTGGGACGACGTACACGGACGCCGTGAAGGTGCCGCAATCTTACGGGAGATGCTTTGCAGCTCGATGCGTAACCGACACACTAAGCGCAGCGTGTATCATTAACAGCCATTAAAAGATGCAGTGTTCTGCATTTGCACGTGGTACACTACTCCCTCAATCATCTTATTTCTTTCTTTCTCTCTCTGTTTCTCTTCCTCTCTCTCTCACACACACACACACCCACACACACACAAACTACAACAGTTATCTGTCAGAAGGTTAATTGATCGATTTCCTTTATATCTAGCCATTCTAACATTACGTAATTGCATTCACCAAGCAACTACAGTCAGATACAACCCTGCAACCTGCAACCGAGAAAAACCTGGACGCCTAACCACCATCGGCAGAAACTTTCTGTCTTCTTGTGCTTCTTGATGACGGTGGCACTTCGTAAGTTTAGATTTCTTGATCGATGTTACGTGCCAACTAGGCTAGCTACAAGTTCTGCTGAGTCACAACTTTTGATGCCCACGGCATTTCCTCCTAAAAGGCGGATGCACACAAGGCTGAAGCCATGAGCACGCACTTGAGAATGACGTCAAGAGCCGGACTGTAGTCAACGCCGCCTTCGGAGAAGAATGCCGAGTGCTTGACAGACACTTTTTTTTTTTAGTCGCGGGGGTGAATACTTGCCGAGATTCAGGCGTCTTGGTAGGACCTTTCGGGACTTGAGCTGTATATGACTATAGGAACTTCTAATCCCCCCATTCAACCACACTTCACTAAATTGTTCAAAACACATCGAAACTTGAAAAGTTTAAAGTCTTGATGTGCATTCAGCGACTACTGGACGAACGCGTGCGTTAATAATTTCGCTTGTACTCGTGCGATTGAACTTCCTAGCCATATTGTAGATTATTATGTGAACATACTGAATTTCTTCAGAAATGATTTGTAACGTTACTTTTTTTCGTGAACAGGTTAATTATATCGAGTGCCGCATAAAGTCGATTCACCTTGCCTCTTTGCCATCAGCTAGCAGTTTCTCGCATGCCGTTTTCGACTTGTGCCCTTTCATATACATAAATCTTCTCGAATGACGTGTGTTTTGAATACATTATTCTCTAAAATAATCATTCTGCATTCTTAACATTAAATTTGCGCACAGTCGGCGTCAGTTGTCTAGAGACCACTAAAAATTTTCAGCGATTTGCTACTGCACTTAGTCGAACTGCAAAATACATGTTAGCGCGTTTCAGAACTCGCCGGAAATCTAAATTTGAGGCTTTTTTTTTTTCTTAAACAGCACCAACATTCAGCTTTTTTTTCTTTTACCTCTGAACATTTGACGGTGTCTGCATTTTCGCCTTGTTTCATCTTTCTTTGTTGTTAGACGCTCGATTTATTATTTATGTATTCCGTAACAATCTTGTATGTGTTCAGAGTTTTATAATGTTGCGATACGTGTGTTTCATGCGTGTGATTATTTCTCTTTTGTGCGTTTTCCTGTGTATGTAAAGCTACGTCGAATATTCGAATTTGTACACATACACGAACACTTACTTTATCGACCCGATCTTGCGCTCGACTACTTTTCCCTCTCGTGCTTTCGTATTGTACTGTACGCGATCAGAATCTGTGCTACTGCACGACATTTTGTGCGCTTATCATTTTTTGTCTTGAATATTTGTTAGTCGAGTCAGAAGAAGCATCCGCTGTGATTATTAGAGAGTTTTAGTACTGCGTACGCTGCGTACGTGGCGGCGTTGCGTACGTAAGGACGCCACGTTCTGCGTAGTGCGCATGCGCAGACCGCAACGCACACGTATTGCGTTACGTACGCAGCCGCTACGTACGCACACATGAGATGCGTGCGTGCGTACGTACGAGCTGATCGCGCCACTCTCGAACAAGTTCGCGACAGCGCGAGACTTCGTTTTGCAAAATGGCGACATCGAAGGCAAGCACCGACCGGCTCTGTGGCTTAAAATATGGCCATAATCTGGCTATAACACTTGGATTGGCTCACATTGGCTGTCAACAACACGTGCTTCTATTTTGATCTACCAGATGACGCAACACGCTTCACGCTCGTTACGTACGCGGGTACTACGGCGTACTAAAAGCCGAGTAGTGGCAAACGACGCCACGTAACGCAAGGCGCTTGCGTGATGCGCACGTAGCACCATTCCGCAGTACTAAAACTCTCTATTAAGACCCCAACCACTCATATTATTATTTCCAATTAAACCGACCCTAGCACGATGTTCCCAATTCCAGGAACTGCAAGGCTAATTGCACACATGTATAAATACATAGGTGGGTGTTTGTTGTGACGGGTCTTACGAAAAGAAGTTATAGAAGCGTATGAGTTGGAAGAGGGAGAGAAAGATGCGCACTCTGCCGCTGTCGAAATGATTGAACATCATCATCTGTGCTTGCTTAACGCACGTGGATGGCTGGGCTCCCAGAGAGAGGCGTTTCGTCACCGTCCGCAATTTATTCGCAGTCAATGTCCGCCGTAATAAGAAGCTCCGGCCTTGGAATTAGCACCCGAAGGCGTTAACTGTCACCCAGACCATCGTGAATAGGGCACTTAGTGTCTGGAGTGCAGCAAGTTGTTTAGGCGCTCTCTCTCTCTCTCTCTCTTTTACAGAGAGAGAGAGAGAAACTTTTTTGAACAGACTTTGCCGCTTTTTTATTCTTCTCAGTCCATAACATAATCATGCAATGATAATTGCTGGGGTTTGGAAGCCCCGAAACCACGATATGATTGTGAAGAACGCCATAGTGAAGCATTCCGAAAATTTCAACTACCAGCGGTTCTTTAACACGTCGGGAATTATTGCCTGTATCGAAAACGTTACGCTGGAATTCGACCACAAAGCCCTCGGGTCACCAGTCTGACATCTACGTACAAGTTTCTCCAGACAGCCGCTGATGGTGAAACACAGGTGAGGACATCTGTGCGCAAATGCGCATTCGTTGTCTTTGCGTGTGTGCATCCGTGCATAAGATTAAACATTCGCGAGAAATAGGGTGTCGTGATCAAGTGGCAATGACTGACGTCTGGGGCAAACGTAGCGTCAACAGGTTTAGCGTCTCACGTGTGTCGATGGCATTATCACCTGTTTGGGTTATACTCCACTGTTGGTACATAACCATTTGCTGACCGGTGTGCATTATTGGAAAAAAAAAAACTATATTGCTCTTCTTGTTGACTTTTCACTTGCCACCTACATGACACTCTTTCAAAAGACGTCAAGTCTAAAAGTCAAGTTCGCAGGCACTAATTTCTCTGCCTACAAAGTTCTGGTTGGCCTGCATATATCTGTAAATCATTCAATATGGAGTACCGATTGATGTGTACCAATAAAAAGAAAAAGAAAGAAGCCCTCCTTTTGTAAATAATGTAAACAGGCCTGAGCTACTGGTGTGTAGGAGAGTCTTGACCCAAAATACTCTCGTAAAAGAGTCTTGACCCAAAAGGGAGTTAACGCGTCACTTTAAAGAGAGTCATACGAAGTAAGTTAGGACTCAAAAACGAGAGAAGGAAGTTTGTTTTTCTTAGAATGTGCTTGCATCAGCTCTGCCGTTGAACATGACTTTTCTTTTTTTGGGGGGGGGGGGGCAGTCAGCGTTTAATCTCGTGTCACCCACACGCCACTTTTGCGTGGCCGTCTTGGGCAGCAAGCTCGTTCTATACCGCACATAAACAAACGAGCAAGAAAGTGTAGTGAAACAAAAACTCACAAAAACGCAATCTGTGTGTGTCGACATTGCTTAAAAAGTGTTGCTTTTCGTGGCTTAGTAAGTGCAAACGGCAACATTTAGGTTGGTCAGAGATGTACCCAGATCTTTTTTTTGGGGGGGGGGGGGGGGACAGGAGTGGGGCAGGGGTGGTTTAACGACTCATTATGCACATTCGTGTGTGCGTCTGGTTTGTATGTTTGCGCATATATATGTATACAACAGGCTAAATTGAAAATGTTTGCCGAGAAAGTTGAAACCCTTTACCCCTTCCTCGACCACGCCAATGGGGTCAGTGATCTCTCGGGAGAGCTTAAAAAACAGTCTACACCCCATAAAAATTAACGTCAACCAACCTTTGTGGAATAAAAAAAAACTAAATCTGCAGTGCGTGTTCTATTCGCGCTGCAGCTTATCTGCGAAAGCCTGCCGGGATTCTTCGGCAACTAAAACAGAGGAGAAAGCGAATGTTGTGTGCAATGTAATGAATATTCAACGAAGCCACAGGGCACTGTGCGTGATCAGCCAAGTCACGGGGTTCTCGCACGTGGACTGAAGATCAGATTAATGGCTGTCGGCACACGCTCCAGCGGGCGTGGTCGATCATAAAAAGAAAGAAAGACAAAAACAAAATAAATCACTCGGTGGGCGTGTCAACCCTTCCCAGAGACAAACGTGCAATCTCCGGTGCCTATGCGCCATTACACCCACGCGAGCATTTACATGACCGGCGCAACTCTGAATGCTAAACCAGTGCCTGGTGCATGTATACTATGTTTCTGTAGGCACGCTTTCTTTGTTTTATTTGTTCTCTTACTATCCTATTTCCCGGCAATCACGTCGGCATCGGCAACACCGTGTTAGAGCGGTTTCGCTATTGCGATAATTTGCGTTTGAGTAACTGCGGTTGAATTCTGATTAAAATGAGCTGAATCGCTTAGAACGAGTACTTGGTCCAGTCATTCGTAACATGCCGAGTTATACAGGGATAAAGTGTTGAATCTACAAACACCGATCTTTCGTTCGCACAGAGTTATGTTCTCACATGCTCGCTTTTACAGATCTTTATTACCGATTATGATAATTCCTTCATTGCAAACACATTTTCTATCAAGACAAAAGCATGCGAGCTTGACGCATTGAAGAGAGTCTGGCTGATCGCAAACAATCGGGTGTGTCGGTGTTTACCAGCACATCCTAAAACGTCAGCGCGACTCAATTGATCAATCAATGAATAAATACACACTGTAAAACAACTGAACGTAAATGAGTCTTAAGAATCCTTTTACTGAGATTGTTCGTAGGATAAAAGGGGCAGCTGTTCTTGCAGCAATATACCACGCGCAGTTTTTGGGCTACACAGACGTAAAACTCCGAAAGCAAAGAAAGATGCGAGGCTTGTTGCCTTTCTCAACGAGGCGTTAAACAGTCGCACCAACTTCTACAGGCATGCCTAGCGTAACGACCACGACCACGAATTCGATGCGCTGCGCAGACGATCAGTGGCGCCACGCACCGGAGCCGGCACCTCCCTCTCGCCGCCGCCGGTGTGCGCTTTCCAGAGGAGTGCCGTCATAGCCTTGGTAGACATATGGACGCCGACGCGCTCGCCTTCCCTGTGCAGTCGCCATCTGACACTGCGCTGGAGCCGCTTGATAGCGCCTCCGACTGGCGTTTGCCACTGTGGTATAGCCGTGGAGAAGGAGTGCAAATGCTGCTCAACGGTGCAGTAGAGCGGAGAAGCTTAACTCATCGGATCCCGAAGTAGTTGCCCGGCAAAATATATATACATGTGCCACATAATACGTATACCGTGTGTGTGTGTTTGTCATTGGAACAGCTGTAAGCATGATAACCAAGCTAATGCTAGACAATCTGGAAAGCTAAGAATAATCAGCTGAACCTTTGCTAACGCTACGTATATTCTGGCATAGCTGAGCAAAGTCACTGCCAGTTTTTACATATTACTGTCCGAAAATGAGTAGCCAGTGTAGCAAGGAGCGATAAATGCGAAATATAAAGAGCGGCGTAAACAAACACTCGCTGACACGAGCACGCGCACGGACAAACACTGCACCATGGATGGAAGCGGATGTATAGGCTGGCAAGTGGGCGTTTTTCTTCGCAATAGACTGCGTCCAGATGACCTGTGACGCCACGGAGTAAGTAAACGTAAGCGTTAAATCCTGCCTGTAACGCATACACTGAACATTTTTAAAAAAAGAATCCCACACGCTTGACGAAACAAAACCAGTCACCGACGACAGTCGTCAAACCGCGTCACTGAACGTCATAGTAAATGGTCACGCAGAATTTCCGGCTGCATAAAAAGACAAAAATAAACTTGAAAAGTAATGAAGCATGAGCCGTTTTCGCGAACGGACGTACACAAACAAAAATAAAAAAAGAAAGCTAGGTTCGTGTTCTGTGGATAATCGCTGAGGGTCTGTCACTCTCATCGAACAAACAGCTCGTGCCAAGAGCGTGAAGGCAACGTTCATAATAATTTTTATTCTTTCATTTTATTTTTTTTCCTAAGTTATTACTCTCGCTTCTGAAGCGAACAGTTGGTTGTAGTGAGTCAGGAAGCAAAGATACGAAAGTAAATGTTGAAGCGGCTCGTGTACGAGAAACGTTTTTCGAACGTTCTTTTGTGAGAAAAAAAAAGGAACAGGGCAGAGAGAACCAATATAGAAGTGCGAGTAGAAATGGATGGTTCTATGAAGCATGGCGAACCGGCACTGCACGGAAATTCGTTTTGCGGGGAACTGTCGTCAGTATCAACGAGCAGCCTTGTTGCGTGCAGTCATTTGCAAGAAGAAATCGAAGGGGTAGTAATACATAAGACATGCTTCGTTGGAGACTCTGGACATCCGTGACAGACGTAGGAAGAGTTAACCGGACATGTGTAGCTAAAACAAGTGACCCTGGCGTATAGTAAGGTTAGATTGTGGGTGAAATACAGATAGCGGGGTAGGACGTCCCGAGCCAGACAGCGAGTGTAAACGTTCAAGGCGAATAATAAACAGCGAGACGACATGAGATTTATAAACGGTGGCTATGTCATGTCCGCGGCGCGTACATCACACGTCGTAACTATTCCGATGGCCTTGTAGAAAGAAAGAGAGAACCGTACAACAGCGTTTCTGGTGTCTTGTTAAAGCGCCTCGTAAACTAACCGTGTGTCACGCTGTGACGTAAGGCTTAAAGTTGAGCAACACAACACCCACGCCACTATGAGTATTAATAATATGTTATTGTTATTATTGCGAGTAGTGTCAGCAGCAGTAATAATAAATGAAGGTCGTCAACCGCTAGCCGCAGGACAGATAGCAGTAAAATTTCAATCACATTCGATGCTACTGATCCGAACAGTTTTGTTTACGTATCAGTCCCGATTCGGCTTTTTTTTTTTTGCAGGAACTGTGAAGACCGCATCGTGACGTCATAGTCCCGTGACGGTCAGATGCGAATGCATAGTCATTCTCCCGATTTTATTTTTCCTATTATTAGCACGCTCGTTAAGAGACAATACTTTCTTGACATCCCGGTATGTCACTTCCCCCCTCCCTTCGTGTAGGGCAGAAAACCGGGCGCAACCTTGTTAACTTCCTTTCCTTTCTCTCTCTCTCTCCGATACATCTGGTCACGCAAGCCTGTGGTATCGCACTGCCAACAAAAATTCGCCAACAATTACGATGCTACCCAATACGAACTCTAGTGCACCTTTGTGTAAGGGTAAGGCTAACTGTATCAACTACACCATAAACCATAATTTTTGCCGAAAGAAAAAAAACCCACCACGCGTTAATTTTTCTACGGATAAGCGAGGCACGCGCTATACATCTACAAAGTATTATCTGCACATTGCTGATGCTGCATATGGCTAATTACAATGAAGGATTAAAGCTGAGCACTCTGCTGTGAGTCAGCATTTGTTTACTTAGCGAGAATATTTGTCCGAACTGTTTCATGAGGGTGATGGCAAAGTGTGATTGTGGGCAAGTTTTTTTGTTTGTTTAGATTGTTTGGAGTACAAAGCAGAGTGAGCGTGCACCGCTGAGGTTCAGCGAAGAAATTGAACAGATTTTTGCGGTGCCCTTTGTTGGCAGCTGTTTTTAACGGGGCCTGTTGGTGCGGCTCATCAATTTTAGTTTACTAATTAATAGATGTGTGAGGACGGCGCCTGTTAGCTCTAAGCATCAACCGTAGGAAACATTGAAACCCACCCTCGTGGCGCAATCAGACTTTTTGAATGACTGCTTCTATATTATTACTATTCGGTCACGCTATATGACATAGGTTAACGCAATTGCTTGCCTGACATGACGCCTGCATAGGGTCCTTTTGCAAGTGGCTTTCAAGCTCCAGCCTGGCTCTGCGGTAGAATAGTCGACGGCCACGAAGAGGACCCAGATTCGAATCTTCGGCCCTGTGTATACCTTTTTTTTTCATTTTCTTTTTTTTATGTCTATCGGTTGTGCCACCGACAGTGACGCCGCACAACGCAGGAAACGGTTGCCTAAAAGCTGCGCTTTAAGCAAAGGTCTTATGTTACTCGGTGCGTTCTGACTTGCCACGTGTGGGACTGTATTCCGGGCACCAATCTCCGTCGTGAACATGATTCCACAAGAGAATATATATGTGTGCGTGTGCACGTTTTATTACAGTGCGGACTCCTGCAAACGAACTGCACATTACCATGTCAGTTTTTGTTCTAAAAAAGGCAGACCGGGCAAACACAGACATAAGGAGGAAATTCATGACACCGCCAACGCCTACCAAGAACCGTTAGTAAGCGTTTGTGTCAGTTTGCACGTCATGCCGCTTTTAGAATGCATGCGTATCAACCAGCTCAGCTGTCTCCTATTCCAAACATGTCATTTTGTGTATTCGTTTCAGTTTGCTACAAGATTTTTTTTTAATTTCTTGTTAAGCTTCCGTTTAGGGTAATAACTTTTTTTTTCTTGTCGTTTCCAGACGTTCAGAAGCCCTGGTTATCTAAACGGCAACCTCTCCACAGAGGGGCAGACAGGAGAGAACATAACAGTGAGACGACGTGTTTTCTTAGTGTGCAAGGACACCGTAGACTGTCAAGCGATACGCATAAGGAGCTGCACAGAAGTAATTAGGAAGAAGCCGTAGTGGAAGACTAATACGAAGACGAAGCGAAACTGCCGGAAGCAGTGCGTGCCGGACGGTTTCGGCGCAAGGATGACACGAGAATCTGACGTGCTCACAGAGCAAGCGGAATAACAGATACAAGTAGGAGGAAGCTTTCTCTCTCTCTCTCTCTCTCTCTCTCTCTCTCTCTCTCAAACACCAAGAAAGCTGAGCAATAGACTTGACAGTTTCAGAAACAAAACCAGAAAGAACACGGGAGAAATCTCTCGACAGCTGCGGAAATGAAAAAAAAAAAAAAACTAAACCATGCCCATAGCACGCGAACGTATAATAGAGCTGAGCTGTAATGGCCGGCTGTACAAACTCGGCCGTGGTGGCACCGTTTGGGCACCGCATTGTCGACGTCGACTGCATGGCCCGATTGAATGACATGGTAGGAAACGTGCCCCGTTTCAAATCGGAGCCTTTTCGTTCGTGTCACTGTTCGGTCACGCCAATCACCTCGAGCCTTTTGAGCTTGCGTGCTTTTTTTCCTGTAGCGATTAAAACGACTACGTGCTGACAAAATAGTTGGCCCATGTGCACGCTACTAGTTGCTGAAACACGAGCGCAAGCAAAAAAGAAAAAAAAGTGCTGTATCTGTATGGGGGTACGCGAAAAATGCGAGAAGTGATCAGTGGATCATCGAGATATAATACTCCAGCCTTATAAACCCGCTCGCGTTTTTTTTTTTAGCTGATTGTGCCAAGGTGCATATCGGGTATATTGGGGTCAAGTTAATCACGAGCTGTGTAACTCAGTTTACGTCACAGAAAAGGCGCCATGTGCCCAACGACGTCACCTTTGAATTCATGTTTGAAATTTACTCGATAAACATTGAAGGCGTTACGTTGGCTTTCAACACGCTTTTACAAAATGCAGTAAGTAGCGGTTACTCGGCATAGCGTACGCATACAATCGAAGGAAAGTATGGGAGCGGCCAAGTTGGTATTGCATATTTTTACAGTGGAAGTGCAAAAAATGGTAGACAACGAAGGAAGGCCCGGGACAACGAGGACAAGCGCTAACTTGCAACTGAAATTTTATTGTACACCAACAAGAAGCTTTCGTGCGTTGTCTACCCTTTTTTCGTGCGTTAGCTGCAAAAAAAAAAACGTACAGTTGACTGCAAATAGTATAAGCGTAAAATATGCAGGTGTGTTTACAGGTAACTCGTTATTTCAACTCGCACAGTCAAATAAACAATTAAAGATTAACTTACCAATTTATTGCAATCAATCTTCAATACATCATTTTGCAGCTTAGTGGAAGTTACAGGTATGTTATTTTCATCTAATCATATTTCCTTTCTCTCCCTCAGTTGTCGGTGTAAATGTTACAACACTGGCAGTTGATTGATTGATTTGTGGGGTTTAACGTCCCGAAATCACCCTATAATAATGAGAGACGCCGTAGTGGAGGACTCCGGAAATTTTGACCACCTGGGGTTCCTTAACGTGCACCCAAATCCGAGTACATGGGCCTACAACATTTCCGTCGAAAATGCAGCGCGCACACACACACACACACACACCGCACACCACACAACACAGGAACACACAACACACACACACACACCACACACACACACAACACACCACACACACACACACCCAGCACACACACAGCAGCATCATAGAGTAGATATAGAGATAGAGAGAGAGACAGACAGAAGTTGGGGAAGGGAAATACACTGTTTCTTCTGCATGTCGACCTGCTCATTTCTTGAGAAGCTAATCGGTTTGCTTATTTCACTTTCATGCTGCACTCATTAGGTTTTACCCTTGTCATTGTTTTTTTAACTATTTGGTTTTCTCAAAGAAAAAAGAACTTGGGAAATTTCCCCTCTTCATTCATGTTAGATTGGTTTGAGCCATTATACCTCCTGGTGGTACGGGCTACCTCCCTTTTCTTTTCAGTTATTTTCATATATATCGGGGGCGAAAAAAGCCCACACACACGCCCCATATAAAATGCGACAAGAAAAGAAATAGTTGTACTAATTTACAATACTACCAGGTTTCTACCGGGCCATAACAGGCACTATGTTGGGATACGAAGAACGCTCATCACATTAACGATAAACCAATTCATTTAAGCACTACCGTACCATCGATGTTGCATTTCGCATATAGATAACGTTTGATAATTCAAGCTAATATTACAACTAAACAATGATGCATATTGCAAACGAACACTGTCTACATGCGTTCGGGTGCATACTATTTCAATAAGCGCTCACAAAAGATCACAACGCACACATACAACAACCTGCGCACGCATTCTCTTCCAGATGCGCATCGGCTCACAATAAAATGTCTTTTTTTTATTCCCGCGATAAGAAAAAGTGAACTGCATTACAAAAGACCTCCTTCCGCATGACCCGGAAGCAGAACTACGATGCTGCTCGTAACAAAAAAAAATAAAGTATTTCAAACATAATGAGCAGGTGTCAAGCTAATGGTCCTGTAATTTTGGGGACATTCACACTTCGCTGCACCAACAATTGTCCCCACCGCCACTGATCATTGTTTCCTTTTATCTTTTTTTAAAGCTCTCACTCAACAGAATCCCCTAGTCATTTCTTTCTTTATCTAAAGCATATACAGCGATATATTTCTCAATAGATAAATAAATGCTACCGGTTGTACTATATCTTGTCAAGCGCAATGTGAAATAAGAAAGGAACAAAGAAAACAGTGGGGGGACAAAAACGAGCTCAAAATCTTGAAGCGTGTTCGTTATCTGGCAAAGCCTCTCAACTGGTCCAGTGAAAGCGAATTCATGTCTCGTCGTGGCCGAAGTGTCATGCCGAGCGGAAAATAATCAGATTATTTTCTTCCCTACTGGAGCGTGTTATAGGTTCCTTCGGTGGCTTATGGCGCGGATATTTGTTCCGTTGGGCTTTCGCCTTCTCTTGTTTTTTGTTTTTTTTTTGTGCAGCGCTCGTTTCGCTCTCGCTTTTACCGACCGTTTGTAGATCATGCATGCACACCTTCATCGAACTTGTCTTTCGCTATAGCCAATATTTCGAAAACATTTGGCATGGTTAGTTTTATATAGAGGCGCTATATACGGTTAAAACCGAAATGTTGATTGTCAGCCTGAGCGGGACATGCTGCTACGCGTGTTAGCGTATTACTTTACCTCTCCTTCCTTCTCTATTCTTTTGCTCCCCTTTCTATGTACAACGCGCGTCTGAAGTACATATACACCATGGAAATTTTTAAAAAATTGAGGGGAAGATAGTATGCCAGTGCTGTGAACACGACTTGACAACTCATCGTAATCCTAAAGTATCTTCGGCATGATACGAAAAAATTATTTTCATTATAATAAAGTTTCGCATTCATCCATCCATTTCTATATGATATTCCATCGGCAAGCGGAGTCACTTTCAATTGCGAGCATGCTGCCCAATTTTCGGGGTATTGCCAAACTGCGAGAACCAGACGCTGGGCCTCCCAAATCAAGGTTGTTTGCCGAATCCTGTACCGTTATTGAATCATTCAATCGCGATCAGCCTAGATCACGCTCGAAAAACCTTACGGCGTGACCGGAGTGTATTTAGGACGATGAAATCACTTTAAAAGTCATAGGCAAAGTGATTTTTGGCAACGGTTTGTTGACGAAATGCCACATTCATGTGGGCTTCTGATGTGAAACTGCGATGCGTCGGCCCAGTCGGAGACCTTTTTTGCCCTCTATAGTTTTCGTTCCCCTCTCCCCTTGCCCAGTGCAGAGTAGCCTACCAGGGCTCAGCCCTGGTTACCCTCCTCGCCTTTCTCATTCTCTCTCTCACTTTGATCCCGAGAAAGCGACGGCGAGTGATGTGTTTTCTTGCTGTTCTGTCCTATAAGTCACTGGGTGCCAGAAATGCAATGGCATCGCAAGCTCTGCCAATTGGCTTTTGGAATTGGTGGAAGATCTGTGAAGCGTTCACTGATCGGATGCAATATTTGCATTGCAAATGCACTTTTTCGCCCCAATAGAAACGCGACGCGCTGATACGGCGAATGGTATACCGCTTCCTCGACGGCGCAGCGCGCGATTTCACTTCGATCGCGAAATGCTTACGAAAAATGCGTCAACGAGCGAAAGATCACATGTGTACCATCATCTCCCTTACATACTTCAAATAGATTACTTATCCCGGACCAGTGGTTTCTCGTCATACCCTCAACATAATCCACTACCCTGTTTCGATATCTGTCGTTTATTAATACCTCTCGATTTGTTCTTGAAGTAATTTTGTCCTGAAACATGCTCTGTACACAGTTCACTGTTTACTTCAAAAGAACATGATAGAACTTGAATGTGATAAAATGTGAAATAAATCCCTCTCCTCCCCCCCCCCAAAAAAAATGCCCAGCCACGGATCGAAACAAATGTGATAACGACTTGTGACTGGGTGGTACAGTATTTAGTGGGTGTCTATAGCCTTACAGTCAATTGAATTCTTTATGGCTTAATCGCATTAGCCGGTAGTACACGGATCTTATTCTTGAGGTGCCCCAGATAGCACGGTGTATTGTGATGATGCCGCGCCCCCCCCACGCGAGCTGCGATGGTGGGAGGGTCTTAACTAGAAAAAAATAACGCGCTCCGTGGTGCATAGGCGAGGTTAATGACGAGTGTCCTGGCCACATACTACAATGACGTATTCTCAACGACTCGGAAAGGAGACAGGCTTCCCAACGCATGCCACGGATTTACCGTGCAAAACAAAATGATCATCTTTGGGAAAATATTGAACGAAGGTGGGCAGCAGCCGATGAAATCGAAATATACGCTGTTTTTTGTTTTTTTTTTGTTTCTTATGCACGCGAAATTCTACACAGTGTATGGACGGAGCAAACAGCTGCTTAAGTGATCTACGAAGTCACATGTCACCTATATTCCGAAGCATGCAGAGGCTGGGTCCGAGCTGGTTGGTGCATCGACATTTTGAATCCATCTTTTATGCTCTTACCAGCTTCGAAACGTACAAAATTGCACTGCGTTTCTTACGCCAGTAGGTTGTCTGGTATGCAAGCGAAAGCAAAAAAAATAAAAAAAAAACTTAGGACATTACAACCGGTGAAATAAGCGAACGTGGTATTTTTAACGTTTGAACGCCCCTTTTGTGCACAACCGACATCATGCATCAGTTATCGCGGGCATGTGACGAATCATGGAGTGGCCAATGCAAAACATCTTTGACTAGAAGGGAGAACTCCATCTCAAACGCTTCCTTACTAACCGTTTATTGCGTGCGCGTAGTTTTGGCTAACGTGACATACGACGACGTTGTCATGTTATAAGCAGCTGGCCTTTCCGGCAATTCAAACGGCCATTATCACAATCGCAATGAAGGGCTGTGCGTGCCAAAAGTTTATCGCTCTGGGTGACAACAAACTTAAGTATCTACCTACACCACGAGCAGAGTATTGTAGAACAACATTCTCTTTCGTCCGTGCAGTCACGTTTCTCACGACTTCATACTTTTCACAAGTCCTTCAACATTTGTAGATATGCAACCATTATCTGAAAGATGAAAATATCATAGCCTCGTGTCAGCGAATGACCTCATTGTACTCGCTTCTTTCTTCATCTAAGCAGCTGTGCCCCCCCTCCCCCTTCTGCAATGCACAAAACGAATGTCTGCAGTGACAGCAGGGATCATGAAAAGGAGTGCATCTGCGTGTGATAACAGCTCACCCAATCTCCTCCGGTTTTTTGATGTCCATGATGTCTTCGAGCTTGCCGCTGCCGACGACACTTTCTGTTCCAGCACTGCCGTCTCACCGTCGACAATCCGGCTCTGTCCGTGGCACTTCGGAAGAAAATCTTCCGCTCGGAGCGGCGACGATGACACTGGCAGTCACCTCGGCAAACGTTGACCCTCCGAGCGCCACGGTGTCTCGGTGGTCCTTTTCTGTCCGAGCTGGACGCTCAAAGAAACCGCGCTCCGAAAGGCGCCAACGACTCACTCGAACGGGCCGAGTGCCGTAACGGAACACAAACACGATCCCAGAACGAGCAGGCTTCTTTACGAAGGGGGGCGGCGGTCACTAAACAAAGACAGGAACGGCACTGTGCAGTGCCCGAGATTAAACAAGTATATATAGAACTGATGGGTCGTTGCTTTGCCTCTAAAGCGGGGGAGGATCTACGATGTATCTCTTTCCCTCTCTCCCTCTAGCTTGATGATGCCTCCGGCCGAATCCAAGGACGCGGTTCGCAATAACAAATAGTGAACGAAGGAGATGTAAAGAAACACGCTGTGGAGTAGGATGCAGCCAAGATGAGGAACACCGGGAGTGGCAAAAAAGAAAGAAGAAAAAAACGGGGAAGGGATGAGCAGCCGGAAGCAGACGAAAAAGTGCTGCGGTGCAGCAGACGACGGCGGGAACGAAAAAGCGACGACGCAGCGACGCCCAAGAAGCGAAACCGAAAAGAGCTGAGCGCCTCTAGCGACGGTAACGGCAGCTATTGGCGGTGCAAAAAAGCTACGCTCTCACGCACGACGCAAAGAACGAACTAACGGGGAAGCACAGGCATACGATCCGAGGGGGTGGCTTTGCCGTACTGCAGCGAATACAGTCTCTCCTCGTCGTCTGGGTTGTTCTGTGCAGCTGTAGTAAACGCGCGTCTGACAACCAATACTAAGCTAACAATCCGTGCTTGGAACAATATAACGGACCTGGGAACGACGACGAATCATTTGCAATTTGTTACCGGGGATCGGTCCCACGCACCAAACAAGAAGGAGGTTTCCGATATTCTCTTTTCGTCTTTACTTTGTGGTCGTTGTCGACGGAGTTTCGGATGGGTACGGGCCGACACGAAAGGAGATGTGCGCCCACTGGCAACGGAGTCGAGCTCGTGCCGAATCGTACCGAGACGAGGCAACCGATGCGGCGTCTCGGCGACGTTTAAGTGAAGCGGTCGGCGGTGCTGCGAGCCGTCTCCTCCGCACTTTTCCTCTCATCTTCGCCGCGGCGATGGCAAAAGATCCGAACAAGAGAAAGGGTTGCTCTTGCTGTTTCCGCCGCATCATTCTCTCTCATCCCTCTCTTCACTCCCTTCGAGCACCCTCTCTCACCCGCCGCTACAGCACTGGTTTTCCCCCTTTCCGATCTCTCTACTGATTTGGTCTCTCTCGTATTTTTCTCTCGCTCAGCGCGTCTATCTCTTTCAGAACCTTACTTTTGCGAATCCCTTCACATTACGTCGCCATCGGTTTAGTCGACATGTCCACTAAACGTCACACTTTCACCCGAGAACGAAATAAGAAGAAACGTTAAAAGAAAGAAAGAAATGAGTAGCTGCATTTGATTTGAATATTCTGCAGCGCGCCTGGACTTTACCGATGATGACGCCTGTCGCTTTCGTTGTGGGTTGTTCCTCAAGACACTGCGGGGAAGCCGTGCATGCCAGAGAATATCTCGGATTTCCGGTGCAGGTTTCAGGTTGCCCCCTTGCTTTCACAGAAATAAATAGCGGTTTTTGTTTATTCGTGTCATTTATGTTTTTTTTGTATTTGCTTGCCTCGAAGAAGATTGAAGTAGCAGTGACACGGACATGTGTTCTCCACGGGTGGGTATTCCTTCTTCTGCATGTTATGGGGAATTTTTATTACAACGTCGGACAGGCAACGCAAGCATGTCTAGTCTCCTCGCGGTCTTCCGCTGACTCAACCAGTGGCGGAAACTTTGAGAATCGGCTGTTTGTTGAAGAAAAAGAAAGTCGGTGGTTAGAAACGTAGGAATACACTGAGAGAGAACTGGTATAAACGCGGTAACGCAAATTAATAATAATAATAATAATAATAATAATAATAATAATAATAATAATAATAATAATAATAATAATAATAATAATAATAATAATAATAATAATAATAATAATAAATCAGCGGAATGATGAAAGAAAAGCTGACTTGGAAATTTCACAATCGTTTCCAAAATCAGCAAATTGTCGGTGTAATTGTCTGTGAACGTTTTTGCATTTTATTGCACATGCGCTCTTGATTTAGCCAGGATTTTTGTGCGACTGTATTTTCTTTTTACCAATAGATTGAGTTGCGAGTCAAAGCCTGTATGCATAGCTGTATGCACTTTTTTGTTATTTGGGGGGGGGGGTAGGGGGGGGGCACTTGTTTGATCTAATGTGGAGGGCGGACAAACAAAGGGTTATTTAGCGCTATGAAGGCATGGCGAAAAAAATTTTGGGGCGGGCGGGGAAGGCGCACGATTCTGGAGTGTTACCCCCTGGCTACGCCACTGCCCGTATGTCTTTATTCCTTCATATTGTCTATTATGCGCACGCTGAACACTTGACATAATGAATTCCTACCAGCTCGGGCATTTTTAAAATCAATTAACTATATTTCTGGCAGACTCAAATTTGGCGTCACTGAGCCGCGCTACTGCGAAATTGCATATACCATAGCAACAACGTCTTGTTCCTTCAAGAAATAAGGAACATCCCAATAATACTATTAGGGGCGATGATCCTTAAGGCGTAGGTCCGTACATCCTCCAATGTTGTACGTAGCCACCAGTGGCACATACCTGCTCTAGAGCGGGTATGTGCTACAGGGGATGTGATATGGGAGATGGCGGTACTTGGAGTGTTCCCTAGATGGACGCACGGACGGACGGATGGACGGACAAACAGACTAGCAGACGGACGGATGGATGGACGTGTTGACGTACAGATGGATGAACGTACTCACTGACGGACGCACGGACAGACGGACGGATGCATGCAAACTTCCTATAAACCAGTCCCCATTCCTATTGCGACATCCTACAAATACAAACGCTTAAATGATTTCACAGTAATGCGGAACTACTTCGAATACAGAGACACAGAAAGCTCTAACAAGAACTTTACTGACGCCCGCCTACCGTCTCATCAATCTCCGCCTCGTGCGTGATTTTAAAAGGGCACGTTAACGCAAGAGCATGCACGCGTTCTTCTGAACTAGTGCCAAGAAAACGAGCTGTCATCGCCCCGAGCGAGATATGTAAACGTAAAGCGACGCCACATGTGTCGTTACGAGCCGAGACAACGGCGTCAACAAATAGAGTGCCGCTTAAGACGGTTGCCGACAAGCTCGGGCTTATGTTGACTGCTCTCCGCGATTGCTCCCCCCCCCCCCCCAATCATATAGAGGCCTACGCCCCCAGTAGCGTGCGCGTTGCCTCTGATCTTGAAGGCAATGCAAAAAAACACATTAGGCTAAGGAAGTTTTTGGACGATGGAGGAGCAGGAGCAATACATCGGCTGAGAAGAAAAAGATTGATTTCACCTCGAAGTCGTCTTAAGTGAGTGCACTATAGGGATTCGATTGGTTTTTCTTCGCGGTCAATACATGGATCGTCCCCCGCCCTCCTCCGAAAGCTTTTTGCACCTAACACGGCTTTCGCATTGCCTCCAGGGTCGGAGGCCCCTCCCCTTGGCTCTGCACGACTTTCGGGATCGGAGCTGCGGCGTCATGTCGGGACGTCATCATATGACGTCAAATCGCGTGATGGCTCGATGACGTCATTATCATGGTAGGCATCGCTAGCTTTCTGCACTTCACTTTGCTTTCGTACGGCCTCCATGATATTTGACTACCTTCGGTTTGTACTGCCTCCGTGATCGCTGACCTTTGACCAGTGACGATGTCGCGTGACGACGTCGTGATTACGTTTAAAGCTTTAATTGCGTCCCTGTGGCGTCATAATAGATATTTCTTGACTAGCGTACGCAAACGCTTTCTGTTGCGGTCACTTCCACTGCGCATGTAAGGCGGATGCGCCGTTAGAATTCGCGGTCTGCTCACGAAAAATTTCAAACAGCGTGTCGCCCATAAGGCCCGCAAAGCTTCTTTGCGGTGACTAGAGCGTGCGTCAGCGTTCGCGGGGTGCCAGCTCTTACAAAACTCATATGGCACCTTTACGCAAGCGCTATGCCCGCAACGCCCGCAAACTTAGCATGCGCTATTCGAAAACTCCCAAATGAATGCCCAAATACTTCCGATTTGTGATGTCACGATGACGTCAATTGGTGACGTCGCCATGGGATGATTTTTCGTATCACTTCTGTTGACGGCGCCGATGCCACCACCGATGGTCAATGTTCGCATTTGATAAGGCATTTAAAGCTTTCGCCTGAAAAAAAAAAAAGTGCAGGCCCACGCCTCCAGGATCTCGTACTGACGCCTAACGCAAGTACACAGGAAGGATTCGCGCTTCCTTAACTATTATTGCGAAAGGCTACGCCCCTCCCTTCGAACGCACCACTTCGATTTGAGTGGTAAACTTGACCTTTGGAGCGCGAAGGAAATAAATGAACGAAAAAAAAGTGACTATATATCTTTTTTTATTTATTTCTTTCTGTGAGAGCAAAGATGAAAGAACGTGTTGTCTCCGCGGGGGTCAAACGCGTTTCAAAAACCATTTCAAAGCACCGGCACGTGGCGATTGTCTCGCGTTAATCGTTTGGATTTTTCTTTTCATTTCCCTTTTTCTTGCTTTTTTTTTCACATTGTCATTACCGGTCAGCGAGTGTCGGCGAGTGAGTGAACTTGGGCGCACAAATCGTGTAGACTTATACATGACATTCGGAGGTTAACGACCCGGTAAAGAAATGAAGTAGAAACATGCATTTTTATGTTTTAATCTAGGAGGACACCTTGTGATGACGTTGTTCATGGTTTATGCTCCTGTCCCCCCCCCCCTTTTTTTTCACTATTGACGATTTCGTCATGTTGTTCAATAAAGCGGAATTATTTAGAGAGCCATCAACGTTGCTTACGAAAGAGGCCCGTGGAGCCACGAGTGGGCATATTATGTCAAGCTCACTGTGACACGGTGGCGTAGCCAAGGGGTGGCACACCATCCCCGTGCCCCCCACCCCGAATTTTTTTCCGCCATAGCATAGAAAGCACAAAACCCCCATCGACCGCATGTGCCTGCCCAGTGCCCACTTTACATGAAAATGGTGGGCCAACCCCGAAAAAAAAATTCTGGCTACACCCTTGCCCAGACACAATCATGAAATATATTTCGGCTTTGGGGCTCACTCAGACTCAGACTCACCAGAATGGTCCAACGCAGACTCACGACTCCGATGGAGGCGGAAATGTTGTAGGCCCGTGTACTCAGATTTGGGTGCACGTTAAAGAACCCCAGGTGGTCGAAATTTCCGGAGCCCTTCACTACGGCGTGTCTCATAATCATATGGTGGTTTTGGGACGTTAAACCCCACAAATCATCGTCATCATCAGACTCACGACTCGATCCGAGTCTAAGCGAGCCTGCGTGAGACGAGCGGTGTGTGAGTTTGCCGACTTGCGCGTGGAGCAGTATTAAGAAATAACCAAGTCGCTTGTCCATGTGCCAATTACGACTCGAAGGCGGTAGTCATCTTCTTATTTTCCTTCTCCGTCGACGCACTGATCCTGCCCCCCCCCCCCCTCCCACTCTGAAAGTTTTCTGTGTCTAATGAAGTAACGAAGTTCAGCAGCGCCATCGTAAACCACTCCCCTTTGAGCAGGTGACGATGCCATTGGTTGACATTATCACGCGACGTCCCGTTATGCTATGTCACTGGGACGTAATCGTGACGTCACATATCTGGGTGATCAGTGTGATGATGACGTCATTCGGTGACGCCATAACGTGACTAAGGTCTTTTGAATCGTTCGTACGGATGCCGCAGCGGTCACTTTTCGCGTTTGGTTAGGCACCTAAAGCTTTCGCGCTAATTATATGTCAGCTTAATTGTGTTCGCGTTCAGTGGTTTCAAATATATCTCGGCTTCTCAAAACGCTGCGTCGTTTTACTTGGAACTTGAGGAATAAATACACGAACACTTCCTAACGATAGCGCGCACCATGGATCTCGAGGTCACATCGGGGCTCCCTTTATCGCTCCATCATCCGTTTCCGCCCATCGCTACTTCCCCTTGACTTTACTTTCGATAGAGAACGATTTCTCTTTCACGCCATCGCCTACGCTGCAAGCGCCACACTATACATTGCTCTTTAGTTGGCTATAGCGAGAACGACGAGTCAGCGATCACCACTCCCTGGAACGCGTCAGCTGAAAGGAAAAAAAACCCTGCCACCGCGACTATGCATGCGCGACTCCAAATACGAAGAAAGTGATTACACTGCGTGTTGGCTCAGAAAACACAGCTCCCCGCATATATGTACATTGTTTAATTCTCACATATATATATTTTTTTTATTTTCCCCTCTTTTCCAGTGCCTGTCGCCTTCAAATGTCCACGACAGAGGTCGATTTGAATTTCGCTCGCGTAATCTAGAAAAACGGACTCTACTGCGTTTTTTTGACTTGTGTGTACGTATAGACTTCAAAAAGAAAGAAAAGGAAAAAAAATAAGCTATCTATTTTGCGTTATTTAGCAAGATCATCGTTGAAACAACGTCGCCTGGAACGCACTTCAAGGAAAACAACGTTATTTGTCAATGTCGGTGTAAATTTTATCGAAGGTACTTTTAAAAATCTTTTACCGTTAAGTAAATAATCAGTACAGCTCAAGATACCATACAAATTTGTTCTAAGGTTCACTATACAATCTCTTTTTGAAATATAAACGAGTACTGAACATTTCTTGGCTTGCCACTTCAGTGCTCTAGTTTAACTTTAAAACAGACTTTTTAACGATTGTTCAGGTATTATTCAAATTATATTTGGTCATTTTTTTGTTTCAAATCACTCAAAAAATATATGAACACCATTTTAACGCTGGTGGCAGCAGCGTTAAAATTTACGTCTGACGATCTGCTCCTCCACCCCCTTCCTTATTTTGTTAATGTCGCTTAATTGATACATCGAAACACACACTATAAAAATATACACATATGTAGCGAAAGCTACAGCATACTTAAAACAGCACTTCAACCACCCTTCATGCATTGTTTTCAATATACATTGCCGTACGAATTTCTTAAATAAAAAAATAATCGTGAAGTTGACTTCGATATACTAAAATTGTTGCAGTAAGCACTTCCTCATATTAAGAGCTATATTACGATAGTCAATTGGATATTGTAAGGACTGTTATAATAACCAGTTTCTTATACTACCAGCTGTGACAAGTACCATACCATGATCTCGATGGCCTGCCTACCAAAGGAACTGAAATCATGTCACAAGAGCATGAGGCCATTGCTTCCGTAAAGCTCTAACTTATTTGAAAAATCTTTTACGCACTCTAAATCAGTGCGATGCAATTCACCCCAATCTTTAGTGGCGTACTAAGCTATGCAGCATTTAGTACATGTGAAAACATAATAACATTAAGTTGTTTAAAAAATGTTAACCTATATGAATGAATAAATGAATGAAACTTACTCATACAAATGAATGAATGAATGAATGAATGAATGAATGAATGAATGAATGAATGAATGAATGAATGAACGAGTTTTGTGGGCTGTTTTTTGGTCCATAATAAAAAACAATCATGTGACACCTTTCGCACTTATCCAATTTGATACGATCACATTTTTTACTTATTTATTTATTTACAAATACTGCAGGCCCTGTTCGGACCCAAGCAGGAGTGGGTAACAAATTTCAGTTACAAAACAGAATATAAAGGTATAAGAAAATACAATACTAGGTACAAAAATAAGGAAATTATCAACATCAGGGAAAATATAAACAATACATAGCAATAATGGCATTCATACCGAAATACAAAAATCTCAGCACTAATGAGGAACATAATATATTGCATATTAAAAATCAAGTGTTAGGTCATTGACGAGATGGGCGAACGAACACATCATATTAGAACACATCAGTTATATGTGTTTTCGCGGGGTTAAACAAAAACATACAGATCATGCGGCATGTGCGTCATACGCAACTCTTTTTTCGTTGTTGTTGTTGTACAGGACGTAGACAAAGAAATAATGAAACCTCGAACTGTCCTTACGACATCGCCAATCTTCGAGAATGGTTGACGTTTCTCCTCTGCATTCAAATCCCGTTCAAAAACACTTTCACTTTCAATCGAAATTTCACTCCTATCTTTCCAAATACTTCCTTGCGATTACGCAACGCTACCATAGTGTTCCTAAAGCTTAATTGCCTTTTTCGCAATAAGTGCTCGCCTCGTTAAAATGAAAAGTACCAACGTTTTGAAACAGCTGCTTCGGAAACAATTTGATAGCGTCCCATCGATTCCTTGGAACTGTTCCAGGCTGTATTTATGAAAAAAAAAGGGGGGGGGGGGGTTGGAGAGTCTGCACGTATCAACTTGTCTGTGTAGTGGTCTATATCACTTAACGCGAATCACAGCTTCTTCAATTTTACAATCAGTTTCGCCTGCTCACCTTCTGCCATTATCGCAATAATTCTGGCCTCTTGCATATACGTCATGGCACAACCTGTCACCCTTCCTTGTTGCTAGTTACCATCTACCGTAGCTCACAACATAATGCGTCATCGCCACAAACTATCTGTTAGCATCATCCGTTCTGTTTGCGCCCCGTGCTTTAGTTGTGTTAAATTTGCCTCAAAACGGCTTTATTTCTCTGTGTTGCTTGCTCTGTGTGTCTTTGACGCGTGTGATGTTAGAAAAGCGGTTGCCAATGTTTTGTGAACTATAATCCCGGCGTTTAGGATACTGCAACTGTGATATGTGTGTGAAATAGCAACCAGTCACATTGTTACACCTCCCAAACATTCGCGAAAAGGCGTGCGCAACACTAAACATTTTATGGCAGTATTTTTATCGTCGCAACCAGTTTCGGAAAAATTACTACTATGCGGGCAATATGGCATTTTGACGGGGCATGGCTCTGAAAACGTCCATAAAAACTTAAGTTCACAGGCTAACAAGGTGGACAAAAAAGAAAGGGAAAAGTAAAAACAGGTAGGTTAGCAAAAGAAGTTATCCCGTTGAATACTCTGTACTTGAGAAAACGAATGGCTGAGTGGCAAGACAAATAATAAATACATATATACAACCTCTTCCTTTTCGAAGTTATTTGATAACATGAGAATCACAGTGGGCTTTCGCATAGTTGAGTGAATTACCCATGCATATATAAAGACGTTGCTTCCGAAACAAATCGCAGGTACGAAACCAAAAGCGTCGATTAACAGACTAGTGTAACACTCTATTCAGAAAGCGCGTCGCCATTATTAATTGAAGCAGTGACTAGTAATCATGTCTGTGTAATAGATTCCTAAACATGACATCGTTTGTGAGGTATCTGTCCTTAAAATTGTGAAATCAGCACCGTGGAAGCCCTCGGGGCATTAGTGAGGTTCGCATAAGGAGAAAATTTCTCACCCACTCGCCTTTGTATCTAAGCTAGAGAAACCCTGACAAATGCCACCCTTAATAAAACTTCGCATTTGAAGATTTAAAAAAAAATCACCGCTCAAGCACTCCTCATAAATGGTTAACCAGCAAAAGCTGAAAGATGTGGCCCCGACGTTTAGCAGTCGGTTCAACCCGATGTGGCACTGAAGCGTTTCACAATTACTGGTTACATGTTCGTGCTTGATTAAATCCGACACACTTTTAATTCGCTCGGGTTTACCACAGTCGCACATTATGTCGCACATTATGTCTTGCATGTTCACGGTCACGGAGGAATGTAATAAGCGTTTATTTGCATTTATACATGCGTTAATCACAGTGGTGCTTCTCGAACCACAGGGGGCCACAGACGTCGCAGCCGAAGCCAATGTCCCGCTGGAGAAACTGCAGCCAAAAGCAGGGCGAACGCGCTTACGCAATTATCACATTCAAGCGTCCTGTTTGACACCGCGAGCCAACCTGGCGGTGAGATCTCGGGTGAAACTGTTTCGCGTGGCCTCGGCGCCACGGCTGAAATGACGTCACGCACAACGCAGCCAATGGTGCGCGTGCTTGGAAACGACGTAACTGATAAAAAAAAAAGCCAATGCAGACCACTCATGGCACCACTTCCGAACAGATTTTCGTTTCTCCCAGCCATATACAGCTTTCGCTGCAATAGTGTCCGCCCTGGCATAAGACAAAATTTACTTCAACCGATCGGGCGAATACTTCCTATCGGGCGAATCTGAACACATTTACGTTGCAGCGTCATGCACGCTTGATAGCAGTTGGCAGCATTTTCCTTTTACCGTTCTCGATGGGAGATGCAATAGTGTCCCTGTTAACACTTTCACAAAAGCCTTTAACACTTCACGATTATGCTTGGACAAACATCTTAGAGTGCTGCACAGGCTTTCAACTAAATCAAACTTGCTTGTACCCCATCACCCAAACGCCAGTCGCATTCCCTTCGCTCATTCTTTATTCGTTCATGAATTCCGAGAATGTCCACAAAATCTTTAGGCATAAGAAACCATGTACTTCGGTTTTACAATAGTAATATGTGACTGACGTAAATTATTAAAACAATCACTAGTGAATCTTTATAATAATCTAAAAGGGCACTGTTTGTCTTTGTTCCAATAATATCTGCTGTTTTAAGCGTTTCTTAAGCATTGTTCGGGAATTCTCTTCAGATTACCAATCACACAAAATAATTTATACGTTATTTTGGCAAAATATTAGCAACCTTTCTTTTAAGAAAACAAGATCTGCTGCATACAGTGTGTTCAGAATTTAGCTTTATGGTTTACTTGAAGATCAGCACTGGGAATAACATGAAGAACACCTTTACTGATAAATAACGTATCTAGGTGGGCTCAAAGTAAGGCAATAATCATTACTGTTAGCCACCCAGGTAACTAAGGTTTTATAATTACCATTTTAGTCACTGCGGCAAGCAGGCATGTCCATATTGCAAAGTTGCAGGAAGTCACGTTTATGCACTATTCCACTAGGGAAGATCCTTCAAGCATGTCTTTGCTTTCTGTGCTCCGAGATGTTCCGCTGCAAAGCTTGATTGTGGTTTAGATGACCACGCATGCAAGACCACCAGCCCTGGTTCAAAGCTCCTCCCCGATGTGCCGCTGCAGTTGCGTGTGTCGTATAACTGACAACGAGGGGAAGCCACAGACAATGACGACAGCGGTAACCCTTTCCCTATCGGCCGGTAATAAAGAGCACTGATCACTCTTCGTTACATTGAGGAGGAACACTGCACCGATCCTCACCGCCTTGCATGGGTAATCACGCACGAAAAGTTCAACTAAACTGTGCAGTGGGATATCTCGCAGCACAGACATGCTAGAAGAATTTTAAGCAGAACATATTCGACAAAGTTCCGTCTGGCTGGGTGAAAATTTATACGAATAAAACAAACTCTCCATAAACACAACACCCTCCAACCTTTTAGTACAATCATGCCGGCTTGCTGTAGTTGCTAAATAAAGTTAATTATTAAACTTTGTTTGATTGGACGGCTGACAGCTATAATTGTTGTTTCACTCTGTGTCTACGTGGATACGTAAGATTTTCTAAAAGGTGGTTTGCATGTATTTTCTCGGTGCTGGCTTTTCAGAAAACCACAAATCTTAGCTTTCAACACCGAGTATAAGAGAGAATTTTCTCAGATATTAGCGCTCACATGCACACTCTCTGTCAGAACTACTTTCCCGGGATGACCGCCTGATCTCTTCGCCGACGTTTGCAGCTGGCGTTACGCAATAAATCTCAGCGGATACCCGCTTTCAACTTCGCCCACATGTTGCCACCTCGATATTATTACGCCCCAGAGCGTTCCAACTCTCGTACCTTATTTATTCTCTACTTATAGAGTTTCCTAGGTCAGTTAGACTATATTGAAGATCATTGCTTTCCCTAGTGATCTTTGTTTGCCCTGCAGCACCTGTATAATAAAGACCCGAGAAATACCCAATGATGAAAGCTGAAGAGGCACTCCTGTAATCCGAAGTGTATTGCGACAGCTTAATGCGAATAAATATAAAGCGACTCCTGCGAAAATCACAAAGCCCTTTCCTTAGGCTTCTCCCGGTCGTACTTTATATTTTTTTAAGGACTTGCTTTCGCGATCACCCTTTTACGCAACAGCGTTTCGAAACACGCTGTTTATCTATAAGCTCGCGAAATATAAATCGGATTTCAATCGCCTAAGGCAGGCACAAGTCTTTTTTTTATATATAACAACGAAACTTGCAGATAGAGTTATATCGCACGCCCCGCACAGGAGCTTCGATGTACAAAAGAGACATTGAAACAAATCTTGTTTCCAAATAAACGTTCTATCTTCGTGTACCTTTTCGTATGAAAGCGTACTGATGCTCTTAAAACTCCTGTACGCCCACTCAAAAAGTGTAGTGGTGCGCCAATAGCTTTCAAAACCTTGTCAGTGCAATTAGAATACTGCGTGAGGTGCCTTTGAGCCTATCTATTCACTAAGTCGGAAAGTGATCAACCACACGCATGTAGATCACAAAACTCACGGTAGATATAAAAAAGCAAATAAAGGAGACATTTGTATGTAGAATTTTTTCAATGTTATTGGATGTTACCTGAATCAATCAATAAATAAAACAGTCATTCAAGCAATCAATCAATTTTTCTATATTAGCAATAAAATTGCATAGATAAATATAGAAATATGCATGAGGATGCCTTAAAATGATAATCGTCCTGCGAAATCTCGTGCACTGTTAAAAAGGCAAATTAATATAACCAAGCTTTCAAAAAAATACGGAAACGAATTACACTCTAAAGTCAAGAAAGAAACGGCATAAGTGTCCTTGGTATAGTTCCGTTTAATTTAGTTCTATTGACAACGTGAACAATGCGAGTCAGTGATCAACAAGAGGGCAAAAAAATTTGATTGATAGCACCTACCAAAAACTGAAAACACATGCAATACTAAAGTTCTAAAACGCAAAGATTAGACGGTGAAAAAACAAAGGATATTCTAGCTCGATCTCGCATAAATGTGCGATTACAAAATGGCTGTTTCCATGGGCGTGCGCCAGGGGGAGAGGAGGGTTCCCGTGCCACCCGAACCCGTGCCATCCTACCACCCCCTCCGTAATTGTTTTCACCATGGCGTATAGAGCGAAAAATTAATATTTCTAAGAGGAGCCCCCCCCCCCCCCCTCGAAAAAAAGATTCTGCCTACGCCCCTGTTGGGGTTCAAGGTCTACCCATAAACTGACTTATTAGGGGAGGGGGGTGCCACCACGCACCCTTTCCCTCCTTCGCTCTTATAGGGGAACGCTGCGCACGCCTTTGGTTGTTTCAGTATTGTTTTGACTATAATACATATCGAAACCGACGACAAGATCACTTTTCTACGTTAGCCAGAATGAAAAAATAAAGGGCCTCTTCTAGGTGAAAATGACGTGTCATTGAGGTTGGATACACATCAGACATAGGAACAACGTGTTGATATTACATTGTCCTGGAGAACACACAACCAGGAGTTGACGTCTTCCGCGAAACCAAAGCAGAAAAGACGTGCCATTGAAAGTTAACGCCATCAAACATCCTAGCCTTGCTCTAGTGTTGTTTGTGCACAGCTGAAAGGTAGGCAGCGTTTCGAGCTCATCCGATTTCAAACACTGGGGTTCGAACACAATGCTCATGTCACCTTGTAGCCATGCTTCGTCGCGTTCTTATGTAATCGAAGAGCTACGGATCATACTAAGGCCCACTAAATCTCGTCTCCATTTCTCAACTCCCCGGTTCAATCCTTGCTTCGCAGCCTTCAGATCTCGTTAATATCACGCCTTAATATATGCGCATTATGCGTCCTTCAGTTAAGCATCTTCTCAGGCTGAAGTATTTTTTCGAGAGCGCCTCCAGTGACCGTTACCCGTGTGCCTGCATCCTAAAATCTTTCGGAATCACTTTTTTTTCTTATCATGCTGAAAGTTTTTGTGGAAAAAAAATATCGCTTACATAACTACCATGTCATAAACGGGAATAGGAGAGAAAACATGTGCACATGCAATCGTAATCCAGGGGGGCCTGTCTGATAGCATCACATGACATGTCAGCGCGTAATATAGAAAGAAAGAAAGAAAGAAAAAAAGGAAAGAAAGAAAGGAAGGAAGAAAGAACGAAAGAGAGAAAGAAAGAAAGGAGAAAGATAGAAAGAAAGAAAGAAAGAAAAAAGAAAGAAAGAAAGGAAGAAAGAAAGAAAGAAAGAAAGAAAGAAAGAGAGAAAGAAGTTTGTGGGGATCATCTGTCTCACTACACCATTTTTCAGCCGCAGAGAATGCGTAAAGTGCAGCCACCTGGTGTGCCGATGTAGAACAGTGCAATATGTCTCCTCGCCTATGCATACGTGAACGTGGCAAGTCAGGCTGAAGATGCGTGGTGGTGGTCGCGCAATGTCATTGCATGTTCTTCTTTAACACTAAATTGTATTCCATCGGAGTCCACCACGGCTCTGTGACGTATTCCGTCACGGAAATGACGTTGTAAAGTATTCAGTAACAGAATTCAAAGGAAAAAAAACAAGAAGGAAAAGCTCCGCAGCGGGGCGTCGAACCCAGTGATCCCAGTGATTTACTTCACCATCATCAGCATTAACTTCGTGGATATGCATGCATTTCTTGTGGCAATGCATGCATTTTTTTTTTGTCTCTCTCTCTCTCTCTCTCTCTCTATTGGTACCTCCGAAGATCAGGGTCCCTTTATCCCAGCAAGAACACCACGTATGACGTCATACGCCGTGGTACCTCTGTTAGGATACCCATTCTGCTTTGTTGTATGATTTGAATGACAAGGAAGATAACCCTGACCTTCCCTCTCCCTTTTCTGGCTGAGTCCAGGGTCCGCCCCTCTAAGTGCAAAAAGAATATGTGAGGTTTAACGTCCCAAAACCACCATATGAGTATGAGAGATGCCATAGTGGAGGGCTACGAAAATGTCGACCACCTTGGGTTCTTTACCGTGCACCCAAATCTGAGGACACGGGTCGACAGTGTTTTCGCCTCCATCGAAAATGCAGCCGCCACAGCCGGGATTCAATCCCGCGACCTGCAGGTCAGAAACCGAGTACCTCAGCCACTAGACCACCGCGGCGGGGCTAAGTGCAAAAGGAAACGGCATTGGGCTAGTTGTTCACTGCCCTCTAAGTCAGTGGTTCTCAGATATGAATGCTTCGGGGACTCTTTGCGAACCGATTGAAGGGATGCAGACTCCTTAACGCATGACAGGTGGAGGAGGAGAAAGTAAAACGCAGCAGCGCATCGTGAAGTTCGTGGCTTCATTTGAGAATCAAAGCTCTGAGCGGTTTCTGCGATGAGGCCGCACATATTGACACACATACAGCAGTGAAAGGTATGAAGTGGAACACTGATAATAATTTCTAAAGGCCACGCATATTTGGCTAGCGCAAAAGGGATCTTAACACGAAATTATCGAGCGGAAATATATCTCTTGCGATTCAGTAGGTCACCTTCATACCACTGCACTAGAAGTAATTGTTGAGCAAGCATCAATTGGGTGTTTCATATCAGATTGTTCACTATAGTACTTGCTTGCTTTTACTTCCTGGCGACTACTTTTCTCACTTTCTTATGACTAGTTTTATAGCTCAGCGCAGTCCACGCTTCTATTTGCATGCTGAATCGTAAATGACGTTTACTGTTCGACAAATATTGCATGTTCGACACGCATGTTTAAGCAACTTTCAGGTTGTACGCGAGCACCAATGATAATGATAAAATGCGCCGTTACGCATGAATAAAAACTAATGCATTTCGCCGTTCAGCAATTTTGTCACTACCGACGACAGTACTAACCGCTATCATTTTAGCGCGTGATTCGCTCATTTCGCTTGACAAAACTTCACTCAATCAACAGTTAGACTTTTAACGCTTTTGACTCTAGTGCCTCCGTTGTTACGACCACGTGACCCTTCACGTTGGTCTAATGGTTACAGGGAGCTACTGCTGATTCGAAGGTCGCGAGATGGTATCCCGGCCGCGGTGGCCTCATTTTCGATTGAGGTGAAACTGCTTGAACCCCATGTACTCAGATTTAGGCAATCGTAAAAGAACTCCAGGTGGTTGAAATTTTCTGAGGCCTCGCTATGGCAGCCCTCATAATGATGTCATGGTTTTTGAGACGTTAAAGTCCAACAATTATTATTAGTTACGACCAAGTGACAATATTTTCTGACTACGCTATATGTAAAAAAAGGGGGAAGAGAGACAGAGAAACTAAGGTGTTATCGGAGAAACTTAGGCGAGCAACCAAATCACGCAGCGACGTACGACACTGACCTTCGGTGTCACGCGACGAAAAATACTTTGGCACTCGTTCAGCCAGGACAGATATCTCGTCTGCGACATTCGCTCCACACAAACCACTTGCGTACGCATTTAACATACGTGGGCGCATGTGTTTACGCCGGTGCTTTAAAATAACGAAATAGATGATGTTGCTTCGCGCGATCTTTTATTGAGCAACCTGCGGGCCGACACACCGTTTTTACGCATCGCGCTTCTTGCGGTCACACTCACACATGACCGGCGTTGTGCAGTCGCACACGATTCCGCACGTGTAATATGTGCCTGTTGAAGTCACTTTATGCTGCAGTGCGAGTCTCATTCTTTTTTTTTTTTTTACACGTGGCGGCAACTTGGCTTGCATTACGGCCGTATACATGCTCGCGCTGCCATATCCTTTATCGCGAGAGAACCTTTGACCCTGCCGTGCTTGTAGGTGAATGTGCAACCTCGCGTGTGCTTTGCCAAGACAAGCCAAGCCAAACCCTCACTCCTTCGCCGGCTCCTTCACAAGGCGTGTGCGCGCACGTACACCCAGATGGACACAAAACGTTTCCTGCTTCCAGAATTTGCATAAAATGCGAGACGCGGCAAAAAAAGGAAGGTCCCACAGAATGGAAGAAGCAAGAAAAAAAATCAAAACTGGTGATCTTACTTTTATCGCAGCCGGATTGTTTTGTACAGCTGGCGTCACATGTGCGATGATTGCGACACTATTGTGGTGTATGATACAAGTAAGTGCCCAACTAACTTACGTCTGACGCCACTGGACACACGTGAGGTGCACGCGGAATTTTTGTTCCTAAATCGTTTTCTCACACGAGTTTGTATTGGTGTGAAATACGCAAGATGAAAAACAACGTCCCATGAGAGCGACAGGTGTTTGCACTTATGCACGAGTACCGATTATGCTGGCATAATAAGAGCACCCCTAGGGACACCTATGTGTTCTTACGAGAAGTGTTTTTTTTTTTAGCCCACGGAAACTCGCTTGCCGCCCGGTTCATAGGTTCTGAAGTACAGGAAGTAAGCTTTCAATGTGTAACCGCAACCCGTGAAAGAGCCCTGTGTTTCCTTACGGCATCACTGCCATCACCTGCCCGTTGGAGCTTGCGCCTTCAAAGCGCTAGGCACATGGTTCTATCCTCACTGTCACAAAGCATCTTCAAGAGGCGTTTTCATTCTTTTTTTCTTTTTGAATGGGGAGAGAAGTTTGCGTAGCTGACCGCCATGTTGTGGGCACTCAGGTATCGGGAAAGTGACCTCTCCTTTCCCTTATTTCCAATCAGTCACTCTCCGCCTTAGGCGAACGCAGAGGGAGTGAGCATCAAAGAGACGGGGCAACCACCCATCTACTCCTTACTCAGAAGCGAAGGCAAAATTTTCATTTAGAAGGGGGGGGGGGTGCAACTTGAATTAAAGCGTGACACGAGCAGGAAGGTGGGGTGAAGTGTCATTTCCTGCTGTGCATGCCATGTCAAACAAATGTTAAGGGGGGCGCTGGCCCGGTGTGCCGTTGCTGGCTTTATACACCACTCTGCCCCCCCCCCCTCCTTCATGTCATGGTTAGCCAAGTAAACACTATGTCTTCACTCAGTTGGACCTGTTGCGTCATTATCTAATGCGCAGAGCTGTGGCAACGCAGGTTCTTCACGACAGTTGAGGCTGAGGGTACATTGTTTTGCCTTCTAAGCCTTGTTTGTTTCATTTACCCCCATGAGGACTAGAGGAACGCTGCTATCATCAACACGTCACTGCTTCATCATTTTTGCGTACATTCTAATTTCCAAACATTGCTCCCCCTCACCCCACCCCTCAAGTAAAAGAATCAAGGCGCCGCCTTTCACACTGAAATCTTAGATACTGACAGAGCCATAGGCGTGGTTAAGAGTAGTCCAGGAGGAAAAGAGGGGGGGGGCTGCATCTTCGAGCCTTCACCAACCTGAAAGGGAGCCCTGTGCACGCCTATGGCATCAGCTGATAGTATGTATGGTACTTGCAGATTATTAAGAAAGAGAGAATAAGAATAGAATAAAGGCAGCGAGATTGCTATGGACTGAGCGGGATAGGCTACCGTGCACTGAGGAAGGGAAAGAAAAGTTATAGAACGAGAGAAGAGAGGAGAGTTACAGAGAAAAGGGGGACCACAGCCCACAGTCAAGCTGCACAAGTGCAGCCTTTTTCTCTGTTCCCCTATTTTCGTATGAACATTGCACTCTATTTCCCACCTCCTGCCCCCCCCCCCCCTTGGTACACACGTCGCCCGTGCTCTCAGTGCGGAACCGTGACACTTTCGTTAAATGAAGTAAGCCAACTAGCGACTAGAGCAAAAAAAAAAAAGAAAGCGCGACTACATTCTCATTCATCCCATGCCAGCGAGGCGTTCCATAGTGTCCATGAAAGTCAGCAGGATTCCAAGAAACAAGCAGCTCACGAAACTTCCGGAGTTGTGTGCACCTTCGAATAGCTACTGTAACGAGATTGCACTTTCACAACAATTATCTTTTCGCAGAAGATGCGTGAAACGCGTACGACGTATAATTGCA
This sequence comes from Rhipicephalus annulatus, assembly GCA_013436015.1. Lineage (NCBI taxonomy): Eukaryota > Metazoa > Arthropoda > Arachnida > Ixodida > Ixodidae > Rhipicephalus > Rhipicephalus annulatus. Next base: position 32,309 of record WOVY01004533.1, on the reverse strand, counting down.
CGTTGCGTCACATGTGTAACTGTGTATGCGGAAGCACGCAGTGATTTGCACACAATAGCGGAAAACTGAGAACAGTTACATTTTCTTGGTCGTTCTTTGTCACCTCTCCTTAAACCGTCAACCATTACCTCGGTTGGCTAGGTCCATCAGCCATCCCTCCGTCCCTTTTCGTTCTTTAATTGTGTGCTGTCTAGGTGTTAGCGCTTAGTATAATAGCGCCAGGTACTCCTTTTCACTTAAAAGAATTCCCTGGAAGTCGCAGCTACAAATAATTACCTGAATGAGCACCTAGGGACACACATAGAGAGAAGGAAGTGCTTAATTGAAATGCTGACGATGTCAGCCTGGCTATTCGCTTGACATTTTAATCCAAGTGCTCGGCGATGACCGATATGTACGCTTATCAACACATAACAGCACCACGCGCGCACGCGCAAACACACACACGCACACACAAACACACACGCACGTACGTACATACACGCAAACACATTACACTACTGACAACCTTTCGTCAAAGCTTGTGGCCCTCAAGCAAGCATGTATGTATGTATGTATGTATGTATGTATGTATGTGCGTATGTATGTATGTATGTATGTATGTATGTATGTATGTATGTATGTATGTATGTATGTATGTATGTATGAGTGCGCGTGTGTATGTATGTATGTATGTATGTATGTATGTATGTATGTATGTATGTATGTATGTATGTATGTATGTATGTATGTATGAGTGCGCGTGTGTATGTATGTATGTATGTATGTATGTATTGCTGATCACTAGAGCCTCATCCCCACTCGATTTTCATCATCAATATCACAGTCATCAATCAGTCTAGGGAATCGGTACCCCACGTCTTCGCTCCTCTCGCACCTCAAGTCTTAAAAACCAATTATGCAAATTGTAGGGGGACGGGAGTTGCGAAGTTCTGCCTCTTCCCCCTCCCTCCGGAATTTGTTAATTTTTAATGTGTACATATATATGCACGCACACCGGTGAAGACAAAAGGAGGTTCGCGAATGCGGGGAACACCGGAACATGGCGTCGGCGCACGAGGAAGCGTTTGCTCAGCGGCGTCTCGGGGCATGGCAGATGGCACGGTACGGTATCGAAGCTACCAGGGCATCGAATGCGGAGCGGAGTTGTTTCAAGGACACAGCACTCTCTACGAAATCATTGAGACGCTTATTGGCGGGCACTCAGCGAAATGCACGACAATTACGATGATGATGATGATGATGATGATGATGATGATTCTTGGTTCATCAGAAATAACAGCCAAGACAGGGACCACACTAACTGTCCTTCGTCTTCGAAGAGGGTGACCCACTGTATAGTTCCGAATCTTCGCTACAATTCAAACAGACGCAAGAACATACTCATAGTGATTATACCACTCCCAATTCTGCTTCCTTGTATCCAACACCGGAAAAATATTTCTGGCTACACCGCGACTGAAACATCATTAACGATGACGGCTTGCTAATTGCAAGCAGCAGATGGAAAACCCTGAATTCGACACGACTTTTTTTCAACCTGGAGCGCGGCCATCGCACGACGCCAATATTGTTTTGATATCAGTGTTTTCCAGCTTCTGCGGTAGTGATATAAAAATAGGTCCAACGAAGCTTCGTTCTTTGTTTCTTTTTTCCTCTTTTTTTACGTTTTAGATGCGGAGCATCTAATACTCGAGGCTTGTAGTGTGGCGCCGTCCGCAAGCTTCCTCCTCCTTCTTCCACCATCTGTGCATCCCTTCCTCCTCTACACACCGCGTGCGCTTCTCCTCTTCACGAACATTCGCTAGCTGTATAATGTAGCGCGCATGCGCCGTCACGCTTCGAGAACATCGGCAGCTGACGCGCGCGCATGCGCCGTCGCGCTTCGAGAACATCGGCAGCTGACGCGCGCGCATGCGCCGTTGCGCTTCTCCCCCTTCTCGAACATTCGACAGCTGACGCGCGCATGCACCGTCACCCACCATCTGTGCCGCGCGCGCTTCTCCCCTTCGAGAACATTCTACAATTCTCCTGATTCTCCAGTGGACGCGCATGCGCCGTCGCGCTTCGAGAACATTCAACAGCTGACATTGCATGCGCCGTCGCGCTGCATATATACTCAAGGTCGGCGCTCGCTCGCTCAGTTGCCGCTCGTCGGTTGGTTTGTACGGCGCGTCGACGTCCAAGGTCGCGGTGAAATGAATTCCAACGAATCCACAAACACAATGATCGACGTCCCTTCGACCAGCGCCGCCCTTTCGCATACGTGTGTACGTGTTCACTCATTTAACACCCCCTCCTACAACCACGTTAACCAATTTAGCCATCGACCCAAGTAAGTCGCAATTTAACACCCCATTTCACAACCACGTTAACCAATTTAGCCATCGACCCAAGTAAGTCGCACTTTAACACCCCGTTAACCAATTATATGCTCCGCATCCTCCTCAGTGTTCCCCCGAGGGAAGCTGCGGGCAATTTTTTTCCTTGTCTCTCTCTTTCTTTCTCTTCCCTTGTAAAGTAGCTGGGAGTTTCCCTTTTGCTGGAGTAGATGCGTCCGATTGGGCCTACATGGCCGCGGGCCCGTCATGAGTGCTTTAGATGCTCGCGGTTTGCAACGTGCACCTCATTATGCAAATTGGGTAAACAGACGGAGCTGTAACTTAAGCATGGCATCTGAATTTGGAGCTCTCATTACATATGCACCAAAAATGTTGCTATAACACGCAGAAATGTATACGGTTGATTAAGGAAGCTTACACTTGAAGTAAGTAACACCTCTCACGAAGGGAAAAAAAACGTAAATTCAGTATCAAGTTTCTTTTTTCTTTTCTCTTGAAATAATGACACAACTGCCGAAAAGAATTTACTTGTTATTGTTTGTTCTTCGTGTACGAAGGATTACACTGTTGACAAAAAGGAAAAGATGGCCTTCGCCTTCCAATCGTCGTAAACAAATCCGTTACTTTATTTTTTTTTACTTTTGTTTTCTGGCTTCAAGGAAGGGCAATGTGTCCAATTGAAGGCTGACGTTTCACAGCAACAGGGCCGTTAAGCATTCTCAATTAAAACCCCTACCGTTCAGCACAAGAGTAAAACGCCATGGCTATTAAGCCGTTTGGTGAGTTCGGACGTATAGTCTCTGCATACATTTTTATACGGTGAAGAGGCAGTTAATATCAACGTGGAGGAGCATAGTGTGGCAACAGAGTTTCTGTTTTAACAATTCAAGTATTCTCATAAAACCTGACTTTACTTTTTATATAAGGAGCAGGCAGTAAATAGCTATACACCCCTTCACTAGACTGATTCATTTTTTGATGGTGCGTAATTGCACTATATTCAATTATCTTACTCATTTGTGAGCTTTAGTCATAAGTTTCTGAGATATCTTTGTTATCTTGGTGTCATCCCAGACGCTTATCAAACGTCCTCCCACGAAAGTTGGCAAAAAAGAAGAAAAAAAAAGAAAAAGCCGTGAGGCACACTAAACAACTCTTGAGCTGTAGTGCCATCTGCCGTCAACGCTGTGGAATACACTTGAAATACACTTGTAGCGCGTTACTCAAACATAGCCTGTGCGTAGTCGGCAAGCAGTATGTCAGTGTTATTTTTTCAACCAACGGAAAAACAATGCAACTAAGTTGCAAGAAAATATACATTGGCGCGAACTGATATAGAAATTTATTTCAAAAGATAAACGCAGACTTTGAACGCATAATATAAAGGACAGCGTTTACACAATATGTCCGCGGTGGTTCCATAAGTAGTTGTATGTCTTTACCATCCAGTGGGCTCAATAACGTTACCGTCACATCTTCTAGACCCTGTTGCATTGAAACAATTGACGAAACTCTGGTATTTTTGCTAACTGATTTATTCTGAAAAGATAAAATGCAGGATAAATTGGTTGAGCGAATTCAAGCATATTCGCTGCAATACTGTACACATAGTCACAGATTTTATTCCTTTATTTATTTACATAATTATTTATTTATTTATTTATTTACCCATTTGTAAAAATTGCGAACTTAAAAAGACAACTGCTATAGCATGAAGCTAGCACAGGGACTAAATGTCTCTTGTTATCGGGATGCGCAAGGGCTTTCGGGGCTGGCGTCATATCTTAATTATTGAGAAACACCGTTTTTAATGCATTAAAAACCAAGGTAGTTTAAGAAGAATTTGTTAAAACCTCCTTGCTAGGCACGACGTCGTTTTCGTGGGTTTTATGTCTAGACTCTATTGATCCCCAGCGTATCTCGGCTCGCGCTGTAAAAGATTATGTAAAAGTCGAACGTCGCGTGCATGAATGTCTGCGTTGCAGTTTACCACCGTTTCAAACGAGAAATACGAGTTGTTTCAACGTAAACAAAGCTCTGGGTTAACCGATCCCGCTGGGGCAATCTTGTCTCACGCCTCCGGAAAGTAGCGTTCAATACCAAGCCGAGCACTCTCGTCTTTCGCATCGGCTTGTATCCGCAATCGAGTCACCAACGGATCACACTTATTTGCATATAACGCTCATACATTGAGAATGAACCTTTAGCTTTTTGTGGACTATAGGAGATAACACGGTGAGGCCTTTCCTAGCGTTTCAATTGCTAGTATAATTATTCATTATTTAGCCTATGTTGGGTGCATAGCTTTTGAAAGAGCGATACTTCTATTTTTCTCTCTTCCGATACCCCTCTTTACTCGTGTAAACCTCACAACCATTTTGTGTTTAGATAGTATTTGTGTCTGAAAAATCTTTTTTTTAACCTCATCTTGCAAATTTTGTTTCTTGAAAGCATCATCTCCTTCACGAAAAAAAAGAAAAACAAGCGTATACATGAAGTCGTATTAGCACAAGACAATTTATTGTTTCATGGCCTATCAAAATTTATCAGGATTCGTGGAACACGTCATAGTCGCGAAACTGGCGAATATAACAGGTCAAGCCATCAAAGAAAGCATCAGTATCAGAATAATTGGTGCTTGAGGAGCTGTAGAATTACGAAAGATTTCGTTTACGTGACGCGACGCATGTGTCTTCTTCCCTGGACAACATTTTCTGAACAAAAGTCACAAAAAAATGTGAAAAGGCTATTAAAGTAAAAGAAATTGCCAAGCATGTGTGTAAAGCGACACATTAACTGTAGTGGAAACCAGCGAGCCTCGTGCAAAACGAGCGTGGTGAGGTGTTATCTGAAGCGGACTAGGTGCACTCGTCCAAAATGGTTCGGCCACAGTTTGGCAAGGACTGGTTGGGCTCGTCGAAAACGGTTAAGGAGTTAACCAGTGAGCGTTTAACCAGGGTATGAAAGCTGCCTTTCCAGTACACTTGATCTCTTTCCCGTTCATTAAAGAATTCCTATTCCTCAGCTAGTCTAATACGTGTAGCTAACATAATAGCATGGCTGTGGTGGTGATCTTGGTGATGTCGCCACAGGCAGTGTTTGCCTGAGAGACCTGGCCGGCAATTGCTCCGCCTGTGTGACTCTTTCTATGTAGTTCGGCTCAACATACATCGCTCAATCCTGTCTCTCGCATGAAACGTAAGAGTATGTTACTCGCTTGCTTTCGCATCTGGCACGCCTTCCGAAACACAATGTCTTCCCAGCATCCGTGGGAAAACCCTCAGTTCTTCATACTCTCCCTTAATGACTCTCACAGCAAAAGCGCTTGCACGACAAAAGATGGTGCTGAATATCCGCGACTTCATTGCACTCAGTCCACAGCGGTGAGGGGCGCCTCTGACTTTAAATAACCATGCAGGAGTGTACGCTGATCATGTTCTTATTCTGTATAGGAGAATTGACTTGGTTCAACCAAGGCCCCTAGTGACGCAAGGCTGATGGGGCGAATGCTATAGAGAGCGAAAAGGGCATCGAATTGTCTGTTTAGGTTATTGTTTCACAGGAGCTCTGATTGTGAGTTCTCTCGAAAGTGCGTCTGCTCTAAGAGACTCGCCGGATAGATATAAACTTGTACAGAGCCGAAAGCCACCACTTACCTACAGACCGTGGTGCCACCAGTCTCACATTTGCGTATGTCATACTCCTTCAGCATTGTGCATAATAACTGAAAAGTGAGTGTCGAATGCGTAAGCCCATGAGGAGTAATCAAGTAACAGGTTGCTGTGGCTGTTCCGCACACCAAATAATTACGTGCTTCTTCCTTTAAACGTGGGGAAGAGGAAGATGCTGGTTACATGCGGATCTGGCCTCGTATAGATACACACCGGCCGTAATCTCGGTAGGGAGGCCCCTTTTGAGAAAATTACAGGAAGATTGCGAGCTTAGCGAGCTGAGGAAATCGCAAACTATCAGTACGTAGCGAAGTGAAACAAGCTGTGAGACTTTCAAGGTATCTTTGTATTAACCCATACACGCTACTCTAATTATTTCCTGCCGTTAATGTAATGACTGTTATACAAGGTGAGTTGTCATGTCGCCCTTGTCTCGACAGGAACATTTATGTTCCGCCGTTCTTATGTGACACAACATGACCAACCTATTGCAGCCAACCAACGCCTTCTCAATTTTATCAATGCCAGTCAGATGTGCCCGATCCAGCCGTTTACCACCCTCTTCTCTAGTTCTTTCCCGCTCTCGCCCGTCGCCTAGGCTTCGCGTGTGCTTTGCGGTCATGGGGGAGACAAACCCTCATGCAGTGACTCACGTCTCGTGTTATATACGAAGTAACTTTTTGTTCAGTTGTGTACAGATCCGTGGGGTGGCGCCTTGCATTCCTCGTGTTCACTAGTATACATAAATTGTGGTTATAAGAGGGACAAGTAGAGAAAAGTGAGCCCCGTAACTGTCTGCGTCAGCGTGTGACACCTATACAGTAGCTCACAAGGGATGGGGGTGAGGAGGGATAAAAAGGATGGGATTAAAGGTATATATATATATTGACACACCTCGATGGGCGCATGAAGAGGAGGAGGTCGAAGCGGTCTGGGCACGAGCAGCTCGGTCTCCGGTTTCTGGCTCTGAGCTGTACCGATCTCAACCATTTCCTGTAAATAAACGCGTTCCATCGTCACAGTTGTGGTGGAAGGTGCTGGGTAAGCCAGCTACTGTCAAGCGAGACCGGAGAGCAGCCGTCTACTAACGACGGAACCGCAAGAGCACGAGCTTCGCCGCAGCCGTCGACTAGCGGGCTTGCCACCACTACCTCAAGATATGAACTTGGACGGAGACATCCAGCAGCCGGTCGCGAGGGCGCCGTCTTTCCACTACCGAGAGCCACGCACATTTACAGGAAAACCTGGCGATGACGTTGAAGAATGGCTCAGCCACTATCAACGGGTGAGCCGAGCCAATGGCTGGAATGCGGCCAGCCAGTTGTCCCACGTGGGTCTATTTCTCGATGGCAGTGCTTTAGTGTGGTTCGAGAATCACGAAGACACCTTGACAACATGGGACCAGTTTATGGAGGAGATCAAGAAGTGCTTTGGCGACCCTGCGACGAAGAAGAAACGTGCAGAGCAAATGTTGTCGCAGAGAGCTCAAGCTTGTGGTGAGACATGCAGAACCTACATTGAGGAGGTACTGAAACTGTGCAAGTGTGTGGACACCAACATGACGGAAGAGGACAAGGTGGGCCACATTCTCAAAGGAATTGCGGAAGACGTCTACCACTTCCTTATCGGCAAGGAGAGTCTTGAGTCTGTGGCCGATGTGATTGGGCACTGCCGAACGTTTGAGGCCCTGAAGACTCGCCGCATCACTACGAAGTTCGGACGCCTTGCCAATGTTACGACCGTCGCCACTGTCGATGTGTGCCAAGACTCCGTGCCTACCGACCTTTCGTCAACGATTCGCCTCATTGTACGTGAGGAACTTCGTCGTCACCTTTACGCGCCCTTGAACGCCCGAGAACCACCGTGCGATACACCGTCCACAAGTATCAATGCTACGAGTTTCGAGGAGCGCAGCTATCCCAACCGCGGCCCTCAGCTAAGGGCTCCACCACCGACGTCTTCTTATGTAGAGCCGCCTTATGCTCCCCACAGTCGTTACGGCTACAACAGCCATCCACCTCCTTTTGCGTCTCAGTGGGAACAGAGCGCCGCGTACCCTCAACATCCAGCGACGTTCCCTATGCCCCGTGAACGGCCCGTCTGCTACCAGTGCGGTGTTCGTGGACATATCGCCCGATTTTGCCCAATGCGACGTAATCCACGTTCGACATTCCCTCAGAGATCCGCGACGTTTGCACAACGAAGCCAACGGCCTGACTACACCTACTGGCCCCCCAACCCAACTGACGAGCGGCACGCCTACCAGCCGATCAACCGGAGTGATTCGCCCGGATCTGTGCGCAGCTTAACGCCGCCCACCACCCGTCCACCTCGGTCACCATCTCCACGGCGCCGGTCACGAATTTCGTCTCCGCCACCGGGAAACTAGCCAGCGCGGCCGACGGAGGTGAGGTCGCTGGACGTACCGATTTTCATCAAAGAATGCCTCCACCAGTTTCTATGCTTCAGAATAAGGTTCAGGTACTTGTTGACGACGTTCCCACGATGGCATTGATAGACACTGGCGCAAGTGTTTCCGTGATGAGTTTAGTTTTTAAGCAACGACTGGGCCGTAAGGTTATGTTTCACTGGGACAAACCTGCCACATTTCGGGCAGTGAGCGGCGCATTCTTGCGTCCTGTCGGCGTCTGCACTGCGTCTGTTAGTGTTGCCGGTAAAACGTTCAAGGCGGAATTCACAGTACTGGCTCAATCAACGCATGACGTTATACTTGGCATAGACTTTTTGCGAGAGTGTCGTGCGACCGTGGATTGTGGAGCAGGTGAGGTTCTGTTGTCTACTCTCGCCCAGCAGCCTGATTGTGAGAAAGGTAACCTCACTGTAGCTAAAGATGTACTTCTGCCAGCGTGGTCCACGGCCAGCGTACAAGTGACCACTTCGGAAACCAACTCGAGTTTGAATTCACGTGACATAGTGATTGAGCCGTTGCCTGTAGCTTGTCTCAAGAAAAACATCTTTGTACCACGATGCATTGTATCTCTCGCAGACGAGACGGCTCAATTATGGGTGATAAACAGCTCACCCGAGTCGGTTGTACTACCGGCTGGTATGCGCCTTGCCCTGTTCGAAAAGCAGAGCAGCACCTGCATTGGAGCTTTAAGCGATTTTGAAAGGGCGGGTCCGGAAACTTCTGGTATGGAAGCTGAATTTTCAAAAATGGTTAGCAAGTCCATTTCCTCACAGAAGCGCAAAGACCTGGTTGCACTGCTGGCGAGACATGCTAAAGTATTTGATTTTGCACGGAAGGTGCCTAGGGCTCAGATACCGACCACGCGCGCTCGTCACAAGATCGATACTGGCTCTGCTCATCCTCTCCGACAAAAGCCCTATCGCGTGTCCGTGTCCGAACGCAAAGTTATTGCTGAACAAGTTGGCGAGATGCTAGCAACTGGTGTAATTCAAGAATCGTCAAGTCCGTGGGCTGCACCTGTTATTTTGGTAAAGAAAAAAGACGGGTCCTGGAGGTTCTGTGTTGATTATCGGCGTCTCAATTCTATAACCAAGAAGGACGTGTACCCCCTCCCCCGCATTGATGACGTAATTGACTGCCTTCATTCAGCTTCCTACTTTTCTTCGGTAGACTTGCGATCCGGGTATTGGCAGATTCCCATGGATCCAGTTGATAAAGAGAAGACGGCTTTTGTAACGCCAGACGGTCTATTTGAATTTAATGTTATGCCGTTCGGCTTGTGTAATGCTCCGGCAACATTTGAACGCTATATGGATACCGTCTTGAGAGGCCTTAAATGGGAAATTTGTTTATGTTACCTGGACGATGTGGTTATTTTTGGACGAACTTTTGAGGAACATAATCATCGCCTTGACGTTGTTCTAACATGTTTGGAGAAAGCCGCCTTGACACTGAACTCAAAAAAATGTCGTTTCGGTGAACGGCAAACACTGGTTTTAGGACACCTTGTGGACAAAGCTGATGTTAGGCCGGACCCGCAGAAAGTGGACGCCGTCAGCAAGTTTAAGCAGCCACAGTCTATCCGCGAGCTACGAAGCTTTCTGGGCCTATGCTCTTATTTTCGCCGCTTTGTACCTAATTTTGCTGAAACGGCCCAGCCACTGACTGACTTGCTGTGCAAGGACGTCCCTTTCCACTGGACACCAAATTGTGAGTCAGCGTTTAAGCAACTAAAGTTCGCTCTCACTTCCGGGCCAATACTATGCCACTTCGATCCCTCTGCTTCCACGGAAATCCACACCGATGCCAGTGGAGTTGGTCTCGGCGCGGTGCTTATTCAACGACACAACAATGCTGAACACGTCGTCGCCTATGCAAGCCGGTCCCTGAGCAAGGCAGAGCGTAATTATACGGTTACCGAATTGGAGTGCCTCGCCGTCGTTTTCGCCGTACACAAGTTTCGCCCCTACATCTACGGTCGTCGTTTCTCAGTCATCACCGATCATCACTCTCTTTGCTGGTTGGTGAGCCTACGTGATCCATCTGGTCGACTTGCGCGATGGGCCATACGGTTACAAGAATTTGACTTCACGGTCCGCTACAAGAGCGGTAATCGCCACGCAGACGCTGACTGCCTGTCACGGCTTCCTCTACCAACGACCGAGTGTGAAGCTGATAATTTTGACGATTTTATCACAGCTATCGACTCTCATTTTCCTGACATCGCGGCTTTCCGGACAGCACAGCACGAGGATCATTGCTTAGATCACCTGTTTGCCTCCGCGAATGACCCGGCCAGTTCAAGCTCTTTTGTAGTTCAGGACGCCGTCCTTTACAAGAAGAATTATTCTGGCCAAGGCGCCCGTCTGCTTCTGGTAGTTCCACGCACTCTACGTCCCCAAATTTTTCGGTTCTGCCATGACAACGCAACCAGTGGGCATATGGGCTTCGCCAGAACGTTTCATCGCATCCAGCAAAGGTTTTACTGGCCCAAGATGCGACGCGACACAGAAAAATACGTAGCGGGTTGCGAACAGTGTCAACGTCACAAGCGTCCCACGACTACATCACCCGGACTTCTCCATCCCGTACCACCTCCTAGCTCTCCCTTCGAGATTGTTGGTGTCGACCTTCTAGGTCCGTTTCCGCGTTCAGCCAGTGCCAATCGATGGGTCATCGTGTGCGTAGACCACCTGACGCGCTACGCAGAAACTGCGGCTATACCTACTGCAACAGCCTTTCACGTGTCGCAGTTTATGCTTCGGCATATCATTCTCCGTCATGGCCCTCCACGAGTCGTCATTAGCGACCGGGGACGTCAGTTCGTCGCTGACGTCGTTGAAGAGATCCTACGCCTGTCTGCCAGCCAATTCCGCCACGCAACCCCGTATCACCCCCAGACGAATGGCCTCGTAGAGCGGACCAACAGGACGCTAACGAACATGTTGTCAATTTATGTTGATGCCAAGCACAAAAACTGGGACGAAGTACTGCCCTATATCACATACGCCTACAACACCGCGAAACACGAGACGACAGGGTACGCGCCCTTTTTCCTGCTCTACGCCCGCTCCCCTCGCAGTTGTCTCGACACCATTCTGCCTTTTACGTTAGATGTGGAAACATCGGTTGCCGAGTCACTATGCCGCGCTGAAGAAGCCCGTCGCGTCGCACGCCTTCGAACCATTGCATCTCAACAGCGCTCCAAGACCCGGTACGACGCCCACCATCACTCCGTTGCTTACACAAAGGGTGACCTGGTGTGGTTGTGGACACCTGTCCGCAAACGTGGTTTATGCCAAAAGTTTCTGGCCCGCTACTCCGGACCATTTGTAGTCATTGACCGTCTCAGTGACGTCACATACGTCATCTCCGGCGTCACAAGCAATGGTCGGCGCTCTAGCAAGACACAGCTGACACACGTCGCGCGCCTCAAGCCATATCACCACCAACCTTCCTATTGACTCGCCCAGTGGGCATCGTCTGCGAACGGGGGAATTGACACACCTCGATGGGCGCATGAAGAGGAGGAGGTCGAAGCGGTCTGGGCACGAGCAGCTCGGTCTCCGGTTTCTGGCTCTGAGCTGTACCGATCTCAACCATTTCCTGTAAATAAACGCGTTCCATCGTCACAATATATAGAGAGAGAGATGCGCTAGGGCAGCGAGCGATGACATATGAAAGATAGGAGAGATAGAAAAGATAAAAACACGGTCACAGGAGTCCGAGGATGGGGCATTACTTGTGAGAGCTCTTGTCGGCGACAGGAGATGGCGTATATAGGGCAAGTCCAGTAGGTCAGAGCTACGCTGTCGTCGGAGATCGGCGTCAGAAGATGGCGTAGGGCCAGCCCAGTCGGCCAGAGCTGCGCTGTCGTCGGAGATCGCGAGGGCACAACCGGTCTGAACAGAATCCAGCGAGCGAGTTCCACAGTATTGGCGGTCACGCTGGCTCTATAGAATATAAGGCGTTTTGAAACTTTTCGTGGCGCTACGCTGACAATCAATGGTGAAGCGTCCCTGCAACGCTATAGACTGCATGTGCTGCGCTGTGATGCACCGGCGGTGCTTCTTCGAGCCACAAAAAAAAAAAGAGCACGAAGTAACAAATCTGACAGGAGTATTATATCGGAGTCGGAAACATGTTTTTCGCATCTCTGCATGGAGAAAAGCTCTCGGAAACACGTGAAACACGTGTGACGCACGCAGCGCCACCTAGATTGACCATATATGCTGTAGTTACTGAATAGCTAGTATATACAGTAACTCTAGAGTTACCCACCAAGTGGCGGCACATCATGACCTCTTCCTAAACTATAGAGTGGACCAACGGCTGCCGGTGAGAAGCGCGCGTTTGAACTGGCATAGAAAGAAATAAAGAAGGCGCTGAGCTAACAGGCATTAAACCAGTGAAATATCTAGCAGACATTACTTGCATGTTTTAAAAATAGTGTAGCATTTACGACATTAATTGAAAGGCATCGGAGTGGATGAAAACTCAACTTGCCGTATGTGGTTGTCGAACCTACAACCTTTGAAGAGCACGGCCGATGCTCTACCAGTTGAGAAACAGTGGCGGTCGCTTTCTAATCCTGAAAGTATTAGCCAGTGCCGCTCGCAGTCATGACGGCGAGTGGGGGACACTGTTATTGTTTCCAGCTGGAGTAACGTTTCATGCACTATAAATGTCTCCCATTTATGTCGTAGTTACTATGCTACAATTAAAACGTACAAGTAATTTAATCGCTAACATTTGTTTCTTGTTGAAAATTGAAAATTTTGAAAGATAGTTTGAAGCCCCTCCCCTCTCACCCACCACCCTACCACACTTGATTGTGTCTAACAGAAGTCATGATCTTTTCATCGAATCGGATTATTTTGTTCACTACATCGCCAAAGTGATTCGGTGAACATAGAGACAACACCATTTGGGCTCTCCTTTCTTTTCTTTTTCTTTGTATTTTTTGTAAGACATCAGAGAAAGTAGAGCCTGAGCCTCAGCTAACGACGGTGATTAGCAGTAAACGTTTGGCACATTTAAAACCTAAGAATGTTTAACGAGGTTTTTGCTATTCCAGCTGACCTGGGCAAGCATCAGCAGACCTTACTGAACAAAGAAGTTCAGAAGAGAGCTCACCACACCCGCAGAATTGAAGAAAAGCTTCTTTTGTCTGCGGCCTTCCTCGGCATCGTTGCTCTTTTGATTACCTCTTGAATGCTTCGAATTATTGAGAAAAGCCTGAAACATTGATGAATGATAAAACCATCAGCGCACGAAGTGAAACCCGCCTTATTTAGCACAGGAATATTCACCTTCCACGCAACTGTTAAGGCAATTTCGTCCGAGAGCTCTTCCTCCGAATCTTCGGTGTCCTCTAGAAACGACTGCTTTAAATTCATGAACGTGAAAACGTTAGAATATTAACAAGGATAAAGCGCGTCGAGCAGCACAACCGACGACAAATCCTTCACCAAAAGATCTGACTGACGCCAATTGCGCTGATACAAAAGTGCACGCTTTCGAATTAGGCCCCACTGTTTGTTTTTACTGTGTTTTCCTCTGTTTTATACAGCCATTGCCCTTTTCCACAGTGCAGGGTAGCATACCAAACACACGCCTGATCTACCTTCCTGGCTTTTTCATTTCTTCCTTATTTCTGCTTCTCTATCTCCCTTTTGCTCACACCTTTTGGATGGTGAAAGTGCGATGCGCATTCATATAGCATGATATGTCTTCATTAGGTTAGCCTCCTCGGTGCATAAAGTATGAAACAATGCCCATTATCCTAGCAAAATAATCAGGCTTTTATGCGTGTTTTGACACATCATGCGTTGTCCTTTAGGAAAATCTAAAGCATAACGCATTTTTTTTCTTTTTTATTTCTTTTCATTTTTAGCTGCTGAATTCTCTAGTTCCTAGTGTTCATTTCTGTATTTGTGCGTGCGTGCTTGTGTGTGTTTGCGTTTGTGTTCGTTTGTGTTTGTTTGTGTTTGCGTGTGTGTGTAATTCGTTTATATTTCCAGAAAAAAATGTATCGCATTGTTACTGATATCTATATTTCTTGCTCATTTACGTTAATTTTGTTGTTGTTTATTTGCGCCATTTAAGCATACTGTTATTATATTGTCCTGTATATTATTGTACAGCTGTTTTCTTATTGCTTCACATTGTGCAGCACAGCTTGTTGCAAACGCTCCCAAGTGTACATTCGGGAAGCGGAGCCAGTGAAGCAGCTTGTCAGCGCTTTCTCCTTCTCTCCCTCATCGTCTCGATGAAAAATGACGGATCTATATAAATCGCTCGTGAACCAGTTGTATTTACTCACTGTGGTCCGATGCGATGCGGTTTTTTTAATATCTACGTTAACAGCCATCTATACTTTCAGGCAGCTTCAAAACTGTTCATCCTACCGACTGTATAGTGAACGAGTGACCAAAAGAAGATCAAAGCTTCGTGTGCTATGCCGGAACGCAAAGACGCCAGGCTTTCCCTGCTGTCATAATGTGTCTGGGAACTTGCTAGACCAACAACATTACGGTTCAGCTACAAAGTGCTGATGCTGTTTTAAAAGTGCGAAAGACTAGGCTAGAAAGTAACAAAGGAGGATGTTGGCATGTCAGCGCCAATCCTATTGAAAATGTCTCATCGCATTCCTGTCATTCGCACAGTTTAAAATCTGTCACTGTACTATAACTTCTGAACACAGTGGTTTTGTTACTGTGCTTTGGTCGACCACATACAGAATATTGCGATGACATAAGCTGGGCCACGCTATGAACCAAGGAAGATAAAGTTGTGCTGGTTTGGCCCAAAAACGCCATCGTCGCGTATCATTGCTTGGTCCCATCGGTGAATGAATATAGTTAACCCCAATTTAATCGTGACAGCTTTTTGGTGAAGGTGCTGGGTATCGAAACCCGTACCTCTCGCTACTAGTCACTGCTACGGTTCCGGCTCACCATTGCGGCTGCAATGAAATGATCACCTTGGCTAGAACTACGAATGTATATGACGACCAAGCAAGATTAATATTCACGCATCAGAGTAAACACTTTAGAATGCGTACTTATGTTACGAGTGCTCACAGAAATAAAAATAAACGCTGTTCGGCTTACCTCTTCGTCAAAACTGAAATAATCGCCAGCATGACGCACAACTGTTTGGCAAACGGGATTGGTTTCGTAATATTCTTCAAGTGTTATTTTCGAACATGTAGACTTGTCGCCGACTGATTGGATATCTAAAGAGAGCGGCGAAAAGATAAATGATAAATGAAAGTTTGATTTACCCAAACGAGTGTTGTGTTAACATACAAGCAGTGCACTTCTACCACAGATAAAAACACTTAAGCTTTTGATGTTGGGCTCCTTCATACACACAAAGAAGTCAAACTTGTTCAAAAGCCACTCTGCGCACTTACATTATATTGAGAAGCGTGCACCTACCTTGTGCGTGTAAAGCTCGGGCCATTTCTTGGGCGATCATGACACCAACTTTGCCATAATTGACAGCTCTGTTGAGAAAAAAAAAGATTTTAATTGGGGGTCGGGTATGTCGTTAACATGTTTAATGAGAATAATTGTTACAAGCAACATACCCGGGATAGTTTAGAGAGTACAGCGGGGGTTGTAGGACACCGGCTGGCAAGTCTGTAGGAAGTGGTATACAGATATACGTCAGTGATTCTATTTTGTAATCATTCTTTAAAACTGCACTTATCATGGACACTCTCGAAATGTTTTCACAAACGTAGGAACGCCACTTCTTCAAATATATGGGCCTTAACAGAACAGGGAAAGCAACGCGAATTCACTTACATATCGTGTTCGATGACGCGTCGTATCCGAATGTGGCATCCGTAGGCGACCCGCTCCATCTAAAATAAGAATATGGCACTCATGGTTACGCGGAACACTTTAAAATGGCGCAGTGTAATTAAGCTAGCTCGCCTGTACGTTCTTGTGCCAAAAATTATTGTCAATAAATTATAAATTAAAGGTTGTCAAACCGCTGATTTTAATAATGCTGAGAGCTTTGTATTTTCTTCTTTCTCCTCTGATGTTCTTGCGGTGTTACTAATCGTTTTTGTTGAAGTTGTTGTTGTGTGTATGACGTATACGACTTCAAATGGGCAGCGCATAAGAGAGATGTGATGTAATACAGAGCAAACGTCGACGCACAGATAAGGCGCCGGCTACATCTTAGCACTTTGAAGTGTCAAAAATCAGCCCTTATAGACGTATCGAACATACAGTACACATTACTAAATTAAAATTAGTAGCACATGCAATATACAACTTGTACAACGCCATAAAACTATGACGTGCGTCTAAAAAATACAACGAATACCTCGTTGTATGAAGTTATAAAGTCATACACTATATATGTAGACGACTATATATATGTAAACATAATTTACCATCACACCCAGTCCATACCACTGCGCCTTATTTTCTACCATCACACTAACGTCTCTTTAACGAAGCTCCATGTATTAGGGATAGTTCTTTACGTCATGGTAGCATTCCGAGTTTAAGCGCCCGACTTCGTTTTTACGCGACTTTTACAAGTGGTACGTTTGATAAAGTATTCCCAGGGCAGCTATAGCACTTTGCCATAAAATGCGTCCTAATGTATGATCCCCTTGAAAAATCGGCTGAATTTACGGACACATTCGTGGTAACCTTCGCTAAATTATTAGAAACGCGATGTCGCAGACATACTCATTGCTCGCCGAGTAAGGCGCGGAGAGCTTTTTCATTAGGTCGTCAAATGCCGCCCTCCTGTACTCTTCGTAGATCCGAACAAAGGGCGATAGTTCGGTGAAGTTGCGTACCTGAAACGAAAAAAAATGCGTGTCAGTTAATGTGCTCCCAACGACTTTATATAAAGGCACCTCTTGCATAGGAGTACCCTCTATTGCATGCATGATCTCTAGTTGTGCCGAAGAAAATACTAATAACGAACGCGCCCCACCGCGGTGGTCTAGTGGCTAAGGTACTCAGCTACTGACCCGCAGGTCGCGGGATCGAATCCCGGCTGCGGCGGCTGCATTTCCGATGGATGCGAAAATGTTGTAGGCCCACGTGCTCAGATTTGGGTGCACGTTTAAGAACCCCAGGTGGTCGAAACTTCCAGAGTCCTCCACTTCGGCATCTCTCATAATCATATGGTGGTTTTGGGACGTTAAACCACACATATCAATCAATCTATCTATCAATCAATCAATAACGAGCTCGCTCATCAAGAAATAGATACATATGAAAGGGAGGGACAAATCAAGAAATGAAAGCGGAAACTTTCTAAAGAGTAGAATCTGTGTATAGTAGTTCATTGCTCGTTTGTCTATGGGTTCAATTCAAATGTTTATGGGTCGATAATATGTGCTGCCAGAAACACGTCCTACTTCACTGTAAACGATCCATAAATCGCATTGTGATTTGTCATTTAATGACACCAAAAAACAACTGATCTAAGGTAATCATAGGAGAGTTTATTTGTTGTTCCTGTTTATAACTGTGGCCTAAGAAGTTTTTACCTAAATTGCAAGTACTCAAGAGAGTTGGAAAATCACCATTCGCCCTTTCTGTTGGCGGGATCTGAACCCATTACTTTTGAGTTACACTCCGATGCTCCAACAATTAACCTACAACAGAGGGCGCTCCCACGTCCACGTTGTAATATGTTTGCTTAGTCCATGGAACTGTTAGCCAGCGCCATTCATAGCCTGTGAGGCGAGTGGGGCGGTTAGTGTTAGATTCATCATTAGATGCGTCTAACAAAGAAACAATCCCTTCGAACGATTCTCCTTCTTTCGTACTTTGACATGACAGCGATTTGATATAATATGTGGGGATTAAGATCCCAAAACTACCATTGATTTTGAGAAACGCCGTAGTGCAGGGCGCCGGAAATTTCGACCACCTGGGGTTCTTTAACGCGCACCCAAAATCGAGCGCATGTGCATTCAGCATTTTCGCCTTTACATAGCGATTTGCATCTGTTCTAAAAGCACAAGGCGTTAACGTGCTTGCAGTACGGATGTATATGTCGTTACTACTCGCGTATTGCAATGGCAACATCACTTGTACGTTGCTCGCTCGTTCTCAACATCAAGCGAGTAAGCAAGCAAGCAAAGCAATTGAGAAAAGCAAGGCAAAACAACCCAGGCAAATTAAGTCAAGGCAAGGCGAAGCAAAGCAAAACCAAATATGAGGATAAAAAGGCAAGTAAGAAAGTGTATTGTTTAGAGCGGAAAAATTTGTTTCCCCAAGAATATGCATTTGTTAGGGGTGGGGGGGGGGGAGACAGTAATTTTATCTTCTTTCGCACGTCCCCTTGGGTTAACTTCAGAAAGTGAATATGTTGTCTCACTAAATTCATTGCTACCCTATTGACCATAGTTCACCATACACTTGTGCTCTCTCTGTTATTACTTTCGCAGAGCTCTACACGTCTTCATCACCCTGAAAAGATAGCAAGCACAATATCTCATTGTTACGCTAATTATTTTAGTGATACTCGCGTTGCTAAAAAGTCCCTCCATGGCATCTTCGTCATCCATCCAGTCGGGGTAACAAATCAGCTTGGTCATCTCTGTGACCTGTGCGCACCAAGCAAACATTTGGTTGATAATAATACGAAATAGGCATTGTTATCAGCGTATCACACAGCTCGGTCGCGCCATGATCAGTAAAACGATACCGTACCGCTTTTAAGGCCGTTTCTCGGGCTTTGTGGGTCCTCCACTTTAACTCACTCAGGAAAGTCAGCAGTGCTCTTTGAATCAGCTCTGACATCGTTTGAACCTGGGCCAAAAATTACAGTCGCACGTTAATAAGAACATCCGTAGTTTTTTAAAGGTCTCAACCTCGTTTCTACAGCAGCCTGCATGCCTACGTTCAAAGTTCAATGGCAGTGTTTATTATTCAGCGATTGTAACGGCGGTTCAAAATGTGCTTCTTACCTTACCTGTAAAATTTTGTGCATAAAGAAAGCAAAAAAAAAGAAGAAAAACAGAAAAGCAAGTACTTCTCTTCTTCCCAGGGTAAATCGAATATGGATCAGGGAAATTTATTCCACTTTTTCACCTGCTGGTTCTTTTTTCTCTGCCTAACATATTCTTTCTATGCACAATGTCATCGCAATTAAATGTCTGCTGCATTGGTCTGCTGCTAATGTATCGTGCACTTTGCAAATGTAGTAACAAAGGATAACGGTTTTCGTTACCCCCCTCGCTAATATGTTCCTGTGGTGAATTTTCGGTCCGCGTTTTTACTGCCGGCAGTAGTAGTCGCATATCAATGGGGGCTATAACATCCGTACGTATGCTCATTTTGATGTGCACATTAAAGGACCCCATTTCCTTAAAATTGGCTTGTAATCTTCCACAATGGCGATCCTCGAGTTCACATCGTGTTCTTCGAGCGTAAAAACTCCGAAACTTAGTTTTTTACTTTCCTTTTGTTATTTGTGCTATTAAGGCACACTATATTTTTATTTATTTAGAGCATCGCAGGCAGTTTCCGTCATTTTCGACCATCGCTTTTAAGAGGCGAGAAGGAGCTTAAGTGTATACGCACTAAAAAAAAAAAATAGCCGCGTACTATCAAAAGTATATAACTTCAAACGATTGTCTAGTTTCGTTCTAAAAAAAATTGCTAATTTTCATACGCACGTTCTTTTTGGCCTCCAGCGAAAATTTTCTTTCAACGTACATCTTGCTGAGCAGATGTCTCAGGGGACTTGCTTTAGCGGCTACGCTTTCCACGCAGATGTTTTGCTTCTTCTTTTCGTGGAATCCGTACTGAGCCATGAATTTCTGGTGATGTGCTCTTAGCTGGATCACGAAGGGCGCCAGAGTGGCTATTATTCGCCATCCTACATAATTCTTTATCTGATACCTGCAAAGAGCATGTAATATAACTAATAATTACAAAGGTACTTACAAAACGTGGTTGCATGCCTGATACAAAAAACCCGTCTCTTTTCGTGTGTGAACAAAAATTTAAGTAAGTTTCTTATACACAAAACTGTAAATCTCAGCCTTAGTTATACGTAGCTTTCCATGGATGTGCATAGGTTACATTTAAAACGAGGCCGTCTATTATTCAACTAATATATCACTACAGAAGGTGGCTATATGTTAATGTCCAACGATGGGCTATGTAAAAAATATTACTTCTCCGATACGCCGGTACGTATCGGTCCACTGTGAGCCAATTAAACAGCTTCCACGCATACAGTGTTTAGCAAAATCAGATGCGCTTGCTGTACAATATGAGCACAGTTCTTTTTGTAGTCTTCGAAAGCACGTTTAAGTTACCTTTTTGCTTTTCGTAGCAAGAACAATACATTTTCGACGTATTCCGGTTCAGCTATGTATATCTTGGTATCGTACTGGGAGGGTTATTCCCTTCTTCCTCAATTGTTTTTCCAAGAAGTATGTCGACAAAGATATCTGGAAAAGATATATGTTTCCACGTTATCTGTGATATACAGTTTATACCTGGTGAGCCGTCACCGCTATCTAGCTGTCGAACGAATTCAAGTCCTGCAGTATTATCCCTTTCCAGTATAACAGCAGCATTTGATGGTATTGCGAGGTTGCTCTACCTGTGTCTTTTTTTTATGTGACGTTTTAAATTGAGCTCACCGTAAGAAGCACGAATACTTTATTGAGCGACTATGTTTTGACATTGTTTTTACACAGTATTAAATATTCACAACAATTGGGCATAACCATGAAAATATGTCTGAAAAGAAAGATGTGATAGGCTCAAGACAAGACGGCTTACTGAAAAACGTACTACACGGGCCTCCAGCATTTCGCCTTCATCGAAGTGCGGCTGTGGCGTCCGCGAATCGTTACCGTGGCCTTCAGTTGTTAAACCATCAGTTTCCTTCCGGTCATTCTCAAAAAATTTCCCTCCGATTCTTCTGGCAAGTGGCGCCCTCTTGACAATTGTGGTAGTACTGCCAGTCACAAATCTCTCAAATCTCTCCGAGAGATGGCACAATGTGTAGTGACTATGCCTCATTTTTGTTTTAGAAGGCGCCATTTAATAATCACTGAAAGCTGGGATGCCACTCGGCATTTCATCTACGTTCCGACGTGTGCTCGGATTCGTATCAGTTATATTTTAGAGCTCAATTAAACTTAAACACGAATAATTAATGCCAGACACCAATGCTGGCTCTTACCGTAGGATATTCTTCGTTCAATCTTCTTAATGATGTGTAGATCGCGGTCTTCCGTTGAGCGTCAGCGTCTGCTTTCGCAAGCTGTAAACAACGAAAGATGCAATCTAAAGGAGTGAACCAAGGGTTACTATCCACCTCGGTGCTCGAAAAAAAAAAATGTTGTGAATATGCAAATGGTATCTTCGAAAAATGCACTTGGCATTTTCACCAGAGCTACATGTAGTGCCAAACTTCCCAACGTGTCTGTTTTTCAGAAGATAATAAACTTATAAGACAAGAGAGGCACAGTCTACTTGGGCCAAACCAGCATCTTGAAACGTGTAAGCGGTTAAATATACACACAGTATAAGGTAGCTAGTCGCACAACGTTTAGCTCACGTGCCCGTCCTTCATACTTTCCCTCTTTTTCTAATACGAGTCAAGAAGTGGAGTAGCCATCATAGTAGATAAAGCTCGGTTTGCTGTAATGTAGACACATATTGTTTACTGCATAGAATTACCACCTCGAACGTGTTTCCTTATCCACAAAGCACTGCAATATTTTTGAATTAGTAATAAGAACATCAGCTGAAATATAAATATATATAGATAGAAACAGAATAGAAATAGGGTAGAGGTACAATAGGAACAGAATATAAATAGAGTAGAGATACAATAGAAATAGGAAGAGGAGAAGAAGGAGGTAGAAGAAAGAAAGGCAGGAAGGTCAACCAGTCGAGCGTCTGGTTTGTTATCCTACACCGAGAGAAGGGGATTGAGGAATGAAAAGAGAGAGAAAGAAGAGAACATAAAATAAAACATCTGAGCTTAAACTACACTGCTGCGTTATATAGTAGTGGACGCAGGACTTCAAGCGTGTCACGTTCCACCGTAGGTCGTCGGCTCATGATGCCTACTGAAGGCTTGTAAGCACTGGACGTAGAAAGTCCAGTACCTGTTGTACGGTCTCAGTGCGCGTTGATGGGTGGAGCAGGGACGTTAACCAGTTGTGAATGGCCGGCTCGTTACTCTGCTGTTAGGTTAGGAAGCTTGAAATTCAGAGGTATAAAGAAAGAGAAAAGGGGAGAGAGAAATAAGGGGACGCACGCAACTTCACAGTCTGTCAGCATAAGCAATATCACTATTAGCCTCTAACCTTTAGCGAAAGTCTGTTCTCGAAAATTCTAGCAGTACCTTCATCGCCTTCACTTATATCGCGATGTCGTGTTCAGGACGACATTCAAAAGTGGTTGCTGCCGACGTCTGTCTCGTGTCAATGCGAGTTAGAACGATTGCGTGTGATCGCCTGTGCATAATTACCTGCCTGATAGAAGGACAGAGAGAGATGAAGAGACAGGCCTAGAGGTTACCAAGATAGGGACATCCGGTTGGCTGCATTGCGCGGGAGGTGGGAAATACAGATTGAAAATAGTGTGCAGACATTGAAAAAAAAAAGACATGCAAAGGAAGAAAACCAAGAAAAAAATTGAAAATAAGACTTCCAGTGGACCGCAGGTAACTTCTTTAAACATTGCCTTTTAAAGTGTTGGTCAAATTACCCGCAGTACCGGTTTCAACGTGCAGTGCATGCGTTGCATACATATCGTAACGTAAATGAATTAAACCCTCACCTCGGCCAAATGCGCTTCGAAACTAATAATTCCTCTCGCCAGCTCCTTCGATTGGTTGCTGACTAACCCATTCAAGGCTTCGATCACTGCTTTAACGTACACTTGGTACTCCCGGACGATGCGCCTTTCGGAGCTTCGAAAGTCTTCACCTCTTGCCTCGCTCTCACTGCCGGTATCGCTTCTGCTGCTGTTTAACATATTTCCAGCCACTTTCTTTCTTTCGGTCATGGTTTCTCTTTGGCTTTCTGGTAATGGGGGGACTCGGTCTTGTTCCAGTGAATTACGCCTTTCATCTTCGAGGTCATTACTGCTTGCCAAAACACTTGCGTATAAAACAGGTAAAGAGGCCCTGTAAACCTGCAAGGAGAAAATGTCGACGTAAAACAAAAGATGAAGATTTTTTCGACGTGATTGAAGATCTGCTATTTCAACAGTGGCAGAACAAGATTAATTTAAGTCCGGGGACACCATTACGTAGAGGACGCTCGTTTTCACCAGCGCAATAACCGCGTTTTTGGCTGGTCTTATTTGTCACCACATCAGCTGTGAGAGCAAACTAGTTTACATAACTCTCTGAAGTCTTGGCTTAATATTTGGCTACATAGTGTGGGAGAGCTGGAACGGCTTCCAGCTCTCCCACAGTACACTACCAAGTACCCCAATCGTTAACCACTCTTTCTAAACACACACATACCATGCGCATACAGTGTGATCCGATCGCGCAGACCTTTGCATTCTGTGACTGGTCTGTCTTCCTCATCGAGTATGAGGCCCACGGGGCGGCCTTTTGATCTCCCTTAGTAGAGTATCTAGTACTCGAAATCGTTAACAACTTTTTCTAAACACAAAGTTTCAGGCATGCTCCTTATCTTTCAACTAGCACTCACCAAGTGTGAGGCAAGAGACGGTATTCACATCTTCCACAGCAGAGTACCGAGTACTCTAAATCAATAACTTCTTTTTCTGAACACACAGGTGTAGTCATTAGTCGGTCACGCTTCTGCAGCGGAATTTTTGTCGCCAGGCCCTCATCAAGTGTGGCGCCCACGGAACGGCTTTATGCTCTCCCATAGACAGTACGTGGTACTCTAAATTGTTAAGAATTTTTTCTACACACTCCCACGAAATTTAGATGCGAAGCAGCTTTTTGACTCACGGGTGTAACGCCGTACGTACGTACATCCGTACGAACCCTCCGCAACACGTTCCCCTCGCCGCAGGTGTTGAAGCAGTGCCAAGTAGGTCACGCCACACCGGCGCGTTAACGTCACGCTCCCCTCGTAGGTGCGCGCTGACATAACTTTATTCCTCACCCGTAACCCTCTCGCCGAAGTACCCGCAGCTGGCGGCTCCTCCGCCCACTCGCAACACACTTCTCACTCGCTTCACAATCTTCACCTGCCCCACCGCGGTAGTCTAGTGGCTGAGGTACTCGGCTGCTGACTCGCAGGTCGCGGGATCGAATCCCGGCTTTGGCGGCTGCATTTCCGATGGAGGCGAAAATGTTGTCGGCCCGTGTGCTCAGATTTGGGCACACGTTAAAGAACCCCAGGCGGTCGAAATTTCCAGGACCCTCGACTACGGCGTCTCCCGTAATCATATGGCGGTTTTGGGACGTTAAACCCAAGGAGGATTAAAAAAAAATGCTGGAGTGGAAATGATTTCGCAGAAGTGAAGCTGTTCCTCTGGCAAGATGGCGGCTGTGGCGGCCATCTTACTAGGAGCATGATAAAGTATCACCGTCCAGCGTTTAAAAACGAAGCGTTTCTCTCGCAGGCCCAACGAGTTTAATGTGGGCACTTTTTCAGATCATATAGTAGGGCTCAAAGTGCGTCTTACAGTTACTAGTTTTCTTTAGTGAGCCTCTCATGGGAGGCAAAGTTCTTTGAAGATTTAGTCATTCATACTTGTTTCCGTGTGTTATTTCGTTGGGAACAACTATCTTTTAATATATAACTAACGTAGCATTTACATAACATATCAAAGCCACTTGATCTTTAAGTGGGCATCATCAGAAAACAGCATGTTTCCGCCATCTTGGCAGTGGCAAAAGGTGGCTTCACGTCTGCTGGCAAGGCATTGCGGGAGCTTCCAATCCAGCAATTTTTCTTTAATCCTCCTTTGTTAAATCTCATATATCAATCAATCAAATCACCGTCTCCACCGCCCGCAACGTTTAACCACACGTCGATTGGAAACGGTCTTGCGGCTAGTTTATCTGCAATGAAACTTGCACGAATTCTAACCCACCTCGTATGCATTTTCGTTTCGAACAAACGTTTACTCTAAACTTGGTGTATCGTTTACTCGAGTAAACGCTACACCGACGTTCGCTTCAAACCATCCTTCCAGCACCCGCGTCGACGCCCGTTTAACCGGGACAACGCGTTTAACCGGTGTGTGTGTGTGTGTGTGTGTGTGTGTGTGTGTGTGTGTGTGTGTGTGTGTGTGTGTGTGTGTGTGTGTGTGTGTGTGTGTGTGTGTGTGTGTGTGTGTGTGTGTGTGTGTGTGTGTGTGTGTGTGTGTGTGTGTGAGTGAGTGTGTGTGTGTGCGCGCGTGCGTGCCTGCGTGCATGCGTGCGCAAGCGCGAGTCCATCCTGCCGCTTTCGCCAGTGTATGGAGCGTTCGTGGTCTGCCAACTCAGATTTTCACGACGCAATTTTTGTCAGCACGGTCTCATCAAGTGTGAAGCCCACGGAATGCCTTCATGTCCTCCCGCATAGTACAGTACCTATCACTCTAAATTGTGAACAACTTTTTTAAACACTCTCCCTTGGTTAAGTACGAGGTACTCTAAATCGTTAAACACTTTTTTGAAAACACACTTTGCGCCCCAAGCACCGTCCGTTTGGTGGCATTCGGTGACAGTTCTTGGTGGTATAGACCATTTCACTGTAGCGGGCTTTAGCCGGGACATCTTACGGCTCTCCCATCGTGTAGTGCTCTAAAGCATTCACAATTTTTTCTGACACACTAAGTACTTCCGGTTTCTTGATTTAGCATACTCCGGGCTAACACCGAACCATAAACCATGTTTTTTAGTTTTCCCAGAATAAGAAAGGCCTCTTTTCAAGTCATTAGAATAAAATTCATAAAAACCTGCCACAATCTTGTGTTTAAGATAGAAGCATATTTATTTGACATATTTGGCTTTAACAAACAGTGTCGAAAGTCGGCGCGGGCTTCTCGCCAAGCCTTTCCTTCCTTGGTACTGCTGGTCAAAACCAAAAGCCATCCAGGGGCTGTGTTTGTGCACAGTGAAGAGGTCTAATTTGTGAAATGGTAGCAATTCAATCCAGTTCCTTGCTGTTGCCAGTGCCGTTTTCATTTTTCTTTTCCTTCCAATTTTCGTTGATGCGGCCTCATCAAGTGTGAGGCCGACGGGGCGGCTTTCTGCTCTCCCATAGTAGAGTACCAAGTACTCTAACTTGTTAAACACTTTTTCTAAACACACATTCAGATACAGAGGTAAAGTGGTGCTTTAGTGCGTTTTTTTTTTTGGGGGGGGGGGGATTTATATACTGTTTTTACCTGTTTTCTTTGTTTTTTTTTAAGTTTTATGCACAGTAATAGTTCCCTTTCTTCGAAACACACAACGGACTTTCTTGGCGCCGGAACAGGTACATACAACTCTCCCATGGTAGATTTCAAAAAAAAAAAGAATACTCTAGAGCATGTGCATTTTTTTAACAGCAACGCTTTATGCCAGCCGTTGGTGGTAGGTATAGGGAGTGGTAAAATGAGATATGGGGCGAAGCGCGTCATTTTGACTTCCCCGGCCTATGCAGCTAATACAAAAATTATTTTTTTCTTTGTTTCTCTATTCCTGCAATAAGTACTGCTCCTTGTCTACCTGTTCATGTGTAAAACTTGGTGATTGTTCACAGCGTTCACTCGCGAAAAATTACGTGGCTGGTGTCAGTGCGTATGTGAGCAGTCGAAAAGGAGTGAAATTCTGCTCCGCCAGATTTTTGGATCTGTGCATAAAGCTACTCCTGTGTCGGTACAGAAACGTAAAGATTTATGTTGTAACTCTATAGACTACAAGCTACATAACACTAAAAGTTTAGTTCTTTCGGTGCCTGGGGACAAAGCAGAAATGTTTTGAAGTTCTGGCATGTGAGCCTGTGGCAAAACGTGACAAAAGGCATCAAATTGTCTTAATGAGTGTTTTCTTAATTTAACCACTAACTTATACTCATGTTATATATCATTTGCTTGTTTAGGAGGGTTAGCACATACAAAAGAATATCATGCGAGCTTCCTGGGAGGAAAACGACATGAAAAAGCACTGATTGCTGTTCAGGACATGACTCCCTGCATAGACGCTGCATCAAGGTTTTTCTGTGTTCGCAAGGATGCTCTCAAGAGACGAATAAAAAATGGCGGAATCTCCAAGTCGCGCACAAACTAGTCTTAGGATTGGGCTTTAACGACGTTTCCCCGATACCCTAATTGTAAAAAAGCAAGCGCTAGAAAATTTAAATCCAGCATAGTATTACAGCTTTATATGCATCGCCTCAGAAAGACCAGCGGACGAAGCTAAAAACTATGAAACACCTGAGCAATTCTGAATTAAAATGTCAAAAAAGGGGGGGGGGGAGATACGTCAAAACGTATCTAGCCTCCAATTGTTGAATAATCCAATGAGGGGCAAGCGTTCAACAAAAGACCCCATTAGCACAAAGAAAGACTGGCGGTGTTTGATCTGCAAGGAGTTTCGGAGCAACACAGCACGACGTTCTGTCTATATTCAATGCGTGGAGTCCAAGTACAAGGCTCCTTAAGACTGCGTAAGGGCCCACAGAGTTGACTTCAAGTTTTTCTACTGCAACAACTGAAGGCATGAATTTTTTTACACTGTCTCATTTTGCCCCACGCAGCGTCTCGTTTTGCGCCGTAGGTTGGAGCAAAGTGAAACATCTAGAACACTTGTTATTTATTTATTTAAAAATGTTTCCTTTTTAACGGTGGCAACAGGCAATATTTACTCAGCACATACTGTGTACCCAAAGGAAATTTTCTGCATTGATGTTTGATTGTAAGGAGTGAAATAAAAAAAATCGCAGCATATCGATGGAGTGAATGATGATGAGTGGGGTGAAGCGTCCATCCGTCCGTCCCTGCATCCGTCACTCCGTTCGTTCTTGCTTCCGTACGTCCGCGCGGCCATTCGTGAGTCCATCCGTCCGTCCATTCGTCCATCTAGTGAGCATTCTAGGTACCGCCATCTTGCATCTTTTCATCCTATATTCATCATATACAAGTACCGCCACCCAGAAGACATTCTAAGGACTAAACGAGAGGTGGCTAGTATAAACACAAGACGTACGAACCTCAGCGTAAGAAGCTTCGCCGCTAAAATAAATGTCCACTACTTCAAAATTTGTCCCTTTTTACCCAACCTACGCCCTAATCCGGGAACATGGCGTCATCATCATAATAAGCCGGCAGGCGCTATCTTCATCGCCTTCGCTTCTAGAACGGGTGCACAGAGTTGTCCAGCGTGGCGTGAAATAACTTTGATATGTGAGAGAATGACTACAGAGAGAGAAATAAAAAAAAGAGAGAATATAAGAAAGAGACTACATATGTACGCAAAAAGGGATAAAAAGTATCAGAAATTGAGAGGAGGAGAGGGAAGAAAAGCGGAAAAATACAGATAGGCAGAAAGAAAAAGAAAATAGACGAGAGAAACAAAATATATAGTGAGAAAGAGTAGAGAAAAAGGCGGAAGCGAGAGAGAAAGAGAGAAAGGCAAGAAAGGGATGCATATTATGGAGGAAAAAAAACAGAAATAAACTCACAGAAATTACAAAAATTGAGAGAAGAGAAAAAATCAAGCAAGGAAGAAAGAAAGCTAAATAATAGAAACGAGGAAGGCCGCCCACCTTCGCACGTTCCTCAGTCTTGGTGCCACTACTAGACAACTCACTTCCTTTTTTTTTAACTAACAACACCATACGGATTATCCGACGTCGACAAGGTGATACCTCAACCTTTCCCCCAGTCTCTTTCATCTTCCTTAGGTGTTGTGCCTTTGTTAGTATGCTCCCTGTTCTGGTATGGTTGTTTTGTCGTGTAGGGTGTATCGCTGCAGTTTGGGCAGCCTTGTTACTCTAGTGGCATACAACTTCAGAAGTAATGAATTCACACGACACTTCAACAATGGGCGCGCATGCACTCCAGGCTGACGTCAAGACCAGGACGGACAATAACGCCGCCTTCACAAAGCGAGTGCGCTATAGCGGGACTAGTTCTTCAATCGCGGGTGCGGACGCCTCCCGCGCTTAAGTGATTTGGGCGGGGTCTTTCCCTGGAGGCTTCTTAAGTTGTATCCGTCTATAGTAATCATGATGGGAGTTACTCAATTGAGTGTGTAAGCACGGGCAGCACTTACGTATGTTCGTCGAATAAACTTCCACTTGTGGTAATTCCACATGGTGCGGGAGAGAAAGAATAGAAAAACGAAAAAAAAAAGGTGGATCAGCAGGTCTTGGACTGTCGTTAAGTGCACAGGTTGGAATGGGCATGACTTGAATTTCGGCGGGGGCATGAAAGAAAAGTAGTGCCGTCGTACTCCCTCTCCCTCCCCCTACTCTCTCTCTCTCTTTCTATCTTCCTTTCTTTCTCTTTGTACAGTGCAACCTCATTTGTTAGTTGTATCCACTTCAACAAGGCAGTGAGCTGAATGAAACGTTTTTTGTCAATCTAGCGCGAAATCACGAAGTCATAGTCGCTTATCAGCGCTTTTGGTGCCCATAATTGCTTAGCTTTCATTCCGTAAATATGATTACCTTGTGCCTGCATGTCTACCTACCACACAATTTTAGTGATACGAAATATTGCTCTAAACGATAAGTAGGTTATCAGAGTGTTAATACAACTACTTATCGCATTACCGATAGCATATGCTTCGACTTGTCTTTCTTGTCTTGAACAACGTCATAGTGGAAGAAGGCTTCTAGTTCGGGCAAACTCATATCGTATCCTCCTTCGTAAACGTCTTCGTTGCTACCGCTTATAGCCGGCCAATCGGATATTCCATAATCGGACAGCAAGTTCTTCAGACTGTCTGCATCGTTGGCACTATCTGAAAAGTGGCGCGATAAAAAAGAGTAGTCTGGTATAGTATCTACAAAATATGCCTTTAAAAAAGTGTGACTCTTACCTCAGCATATACGTCGGTATGTTGTGGCGGCTGTAACGGCCACAAACGACAAAAAATCTTTCCGAACCATAGCGGTCGTAAATGCAATTACAGGTGCTTCAATGGTAAAGTAAATTCTGGTATTTTAGAAAACGTGACGTGTCATGTGCATGATCTATTGTTCACAAAATTGATAGCTGCATTTACCCTCGAAGAAGCCCTGCAACACTTATTTGAGGAAATCGTGGTCAGAAAATGCTGCCGATCGGCAGTCGAGACGCCTGAGAACACGCGAGCCCATGATTACAGCGTGGCATGCAGCCTGGAATTCACGAACAATTTAATTTTGACGGCTCCAGCAATAAATCGTTTCCTCTTCTTTCCACAAGTCAACCACGATGTATCAGTGGCTAGGGTAATCGGCTCCTGCCCCGAAAGCCGTGGGTTCGATCTCGGCTGCGGCGGTCGCATTTCGATGGAGGTGACATGGTCGAGGCCCATGTACTGTGCGATGTGAGTGCACGTCGAAGAACACCAGAGGGTCAAAATTTTCGAAGCAATCCATTATGACATCCCTCATAATCCTATTTTGGTTTTAAACGTAATCCCCCAAATAATATTAATAATAATAATATATATTATTATTATTATTATTATTATTATTATTATTATTATTATTATATTATTATTATTATTATTATTATTATTATTATTATTATTATTATTATTATTATTATTACAAATAATGCCATATAGCCGAATGACCGTGCCATATATCCAAGTTCACGGCCGTTCACGGATTAGATCGTCGTGCGCGGCACAGTTACTGATGTCACCGCGGAAGGGCGCCACATGCCGGCGCGCGTTCAGTTCTGGCTGTCAAGGTGGATGGACGTGTTTTTTGAGCGCTCCGGATCGACTGCGCAGATATGTGTTTTTGCATGTTTTGAGCTTGTCTTTATAATTATAAGGCAGCGGTTGAAATCTTCGTAGCACTTAATTGATGGTACGGCTTTTTCGGGGGCAAGTCACCAGGTATTTATTAGTTAGTGCGGGTGTGTGGGTTTGAATTTTTTGTTGTTGTTTTTTTTTTCTTTTGCCACTCCGTGGGGGACGTGCGCGTACATTGAACACGCAAATTTTTGTAGTAGAGCTTAGACTTTCCCTTTTTTTTTCCTTCGTAGTGCAGGGCTCGAGTTTAGTAATTATCGAGTATAGGGACAATTGGTGTCAGAAAGACATGATTAAAAAGACTGTAAAGTGTTCAGGATGTGGAGTGGGTTTGAAAGTGGACCCAAGCGTAGAAGCGGATGGAGAAGAGGCTGACGCGAAGTGTAGGCAATGTGAGGTCGAGGAAAAAATGGAGAAAACGGTGGTTGCCCAGAGTGAACTGCTGATGAGAATCGCCGAGCTCGAGACTGCGTTGGCGACAGAGCAAGAGAAAACGAGGGCAACGGGAGAAAGACTGAAGCCCGCCGAGGAAGCGCTAGCGAAGCTGAACAAAGAAGCGACCTACCGAGAGAACAGTAGGGAACCGGCAACCAGAACGGTGGAGAAGGAAAAGCAAGCAAGTTTGGAAAAAAACAGGTTTAGCCGGTTCAATTGTCGCAAGGCCCAGCTTCAGCGAGGTAGTGGTGGGGCAGGGAGGGAACAAAGCAGCCGGCGTCACAGGTGCAAGTAACCCCCAGGTGCAGGACACTCCAGCTGAAAAGTCACAGCATGTGATAATCGCAGGGGACTCGAATTTAAATCGATGCACGGAAGCCATCAAAGAGAGGGTGAGAGGTGACAAGAGGGTTGCAGTAGGGGCGTTCCCAGGACGCAAGCTGCAGGCAGTCATGAGGCAAGCGAGCGCAAAGCTCAAAACGACAGCTGATAGACGAAACCTCGTGATAATTTCAG